>JAKCPI010016654.1:0-27784 GCA_023213315.1 Euborellia annulipes | reverse complement strand
TTTATTTCACTGGTTTTATCGTAAAGATCCTTATAAGAGATCGAAAAGACGCTCGAAAAGTCGATTTTCGATTTTGGAATCGACGTGATATTTTTCAATTCTTGGAATCGATTAATTATTTCTGAAAGTCGACTTTTCGACTTTCAAGTCGACCTTTTAAAAACTCTATAATTCGTGTTTAGGAGATACTTAGTAAACATTAAATATATTTATTTATTTTTAATATAAAATTGATTGAGTATTTAAACATTTTATTAAATACAACACACAAATATTGTTTTCAATATTTTTATAAAAGAATATTCATTCTATCCAGATATTGCACGTGATATGGCACCGAACATTAAAATAAAATATGGAAGTTGAGTATCAAATTAAAACATTAAAATTGAGGAATGAAGAATGCCACATATGTTCACTAACGGATCTTAGAAAGCGTGTTGATTGGTGTGTTATGTGCAGGTTTTAAAAGAAAGATGAAAGTCAATCAATGAAAACGTTACAAACTATATTATCATCGGACACTAACTATTGTAAGAAAAAAGTCGTCCAGTGAGAATCGATTCTAATCGACTTGAGAGTTTCGATTCGATTCTAAAAAAGTCTATTATTTTCAGTAAAAGATCGATTCTTGACTAAACTCAGAGTCGACTTTTCCATCCCTAATTCTTATTGGGCCACCGCATTCGTCGTGAACCGTTTAGACATAACTCCTCATATTTTGATACCAATAATGAAAAAATACTTATTTTTCAAATAAAATTAAAAAGCAAGCCTATAAAATTTTTTTTTTATTAATTTCATAAACAATAAATTTCAAAAGAAACATAATCAAAGAATTTGTTAGAAAGTTTATATCTATATGTGCAATGGAGTAATATAAATTTAATTGAAAATAAAAAGAAGATAAAATTTTATTCTCCCTACGTGTAAGAATATAATAAACGGCTGCATAGTGGTTTATTAAAGGTAAAACCCTAGAGAAGGTTTTTAAGCTTCAAACCAATCTCCCTCTCTTTTTTTTTGGTTTTTAGAAGAGAATGGGATCGTTCGGTAATCGTATTGTTGTTTTAACACTAAACCCTATATATTGTCCTGCACTTTATCCGGTCTTAGGAGGGGGAGCAGCAGCAGCAGCAAGCAGTCTGGCGACTTGGTGCAAATAAAAAAAATATTCGGCGCGCCTGAGGTTAAATATTTACTGATGTGTGCAGTGGAGACCTTGGGCACACTCTGTGTTTACACAACAGGAGTCAAGGGATGCGATATCTTGTCTACGGATTAACAAGGGGACTACTTCTTGATTGAGAGAGACTTTTAATAAAATTAGATCCTCAGGGTGACAGAGAGAGAGAGAGAGAACAAAGAAAAAAAAATTAATAAACTTAAAAGAAAATCGCTATGCAAATATGTACACTCACTCTGAGTCTAAAATGATGGATTACATTTTAAAATAATTTAATCCCATTTTCTTTAAAAAAAAAAATTATGCAATATTCTTATTGAAAAAAAAAAAAACGAGTTAACTAAAATAATGCTGGAATTTCCTTTTCTTTAACCCACATTTTTACTTTCTCTTACCTTTATATATGTTAATATATAGAGAGAGAAAGTATTAGATTCATGTAAAAAATTAGATGTCGTGATTTTTTTTTTTTTTTTTTTTGTTGAATGGGTGCATAAGGTCCGAAGACCTATAATGACCAATAGTCACATGCAGCCAGGAAGAAAATAAAAACAAAAGGAGAAGCATAAAGGGGAAACTCAACTGCGGGAACTGAGAAGATGCCTGTTGAGGTTAGACTTGATGGATATACACGTTTTGAGGTCCCCTGAATCCAAAAAAGTGGTTTTCGTGACATGGTCTGTCTGTCTGTCTGTGTGTGTGTGGATGTTTGTTCATTTTTAAGCATGAATGGATTGAGCTATGAGGTTGAAATTTTATATATGTGTTAAACACCCCCCAGGAGCGTGAAAATAAGCTTTTAATCCAAATCGGCCAGAGAGTACTAGTACTTTACTGATGTAGTTTTTTAGTTTGTTTTTTTTTCAAAATTCACCTCAACGATTTTGTTTAAATTCAAAAATCAATTATTTTTTAGATGCTCTTTCAAATGTATATTCTCATTTTGCCTTCAAAATTGTTTACTCTTGTACTTCATAGGAAAGATAGGAGAAATGGTTGCCATAGTAACAAAATATGAATATTTTCCCCATGTTTATAAATTTTATTACATCTTGAATTCTAATATATCGGCGGAAACTAAATATATATATCGACACGAAAAATCTGGTGTGACAAGCACAGAACACAACTTTCGATTACCGAAGGTAAGAGAAAGTTGTGTGCTGTGCAACCAGTCACACAAGATTTTTTTTTCTTTTAATTTACTGTCTTTTTCTGCATCTATGACATTTAGTCCCAGTGCCTATTTATTTAAATTGATTGCTAGTTAATTCAATTTAAATAAATAATTGTCGCATGGGACGGAATGCGAACCCGCGATTGTTGGTACAAAAAGGAATTAAAGCCCGCCGAAGACGTGTAAATACCGACCAGCCGTGTAAATCATTTACATTTTCAATTCATTTCAGCTACTGAGTCTTTTTTGTCTTTAAAGATTAATCTTTATATTATTTAAAGTTTAAAAATAAATTTATTAGAGGCTACCTGCTATCATTCCATGGTCTTGTCCTTCGGGGGCACCTACCCGTGGTTAACTAATACTTGGCCTTGCTTAACATAAACTATCTTTGTGACTCTCTCTTCTCTCAGTTCAGGCCCACTTAAATAATTTAATGAGGATGCGGCATAAGGGCAGCCAAGAGGAAAAATAAAATAAAAGTCTATTTTTTGTCGACGTTTCGAGTGCCGACCGCACTCTTCATCAGGACAAAAATTATGTGAAATTGTCAGGTTATTTGGCATGGCAGTATGGCAACATTTTAACCAATTTATAATTTTCTTGAAGACTCTCTTTACTGTTTCGAGATCGAATTTTTGTCCTGATGAAGAGTGCGATCGGCACTCGAAACGTCGACACAAAATAGACTTTTATTTTATTTTCGCCTTGGCTGCCCTTATGCCGCATCCTCATATCATAATACCCAGCCATCAAGAAACAACTAATTAAATAATTTAATTATGTTAATCATTTGGCATTAGGCTAAATTAAATATCGCCCTGCCATCAGAATTTGTTTAATCTCTCTGACCTCGCCAATAGCAAAATCGAGTCCCCTTTTCTATCGTCTGATTGATTAGGCGAGCTCCAAGAGCATCCTTATGCCCGACTAGTGATCTGGTTTCATTTTTTTTTAATTAACTAAAATAATAAATAATTTTCCTTCTTTGACCTGTTTATTCACACGGAGCGTTTACAATTTCAAATCAGTATGATGATATATAATTTCCCTTAAATCTTGACTATAAATTTTAGTTAAATTATAGCCTAGCTCTGCCAAAAAGACATATTTTAAAAGACCACTCAATTTGATGGCGCCTTATCATTTTATTTATCCTTCACACACCCAATTACGAGTCTATTATCATTATGATTATATTCTCTCTTTTTTTAGCGTAAATAAAAACACCTAGCAATATTGATTTTTAATGAAAAATTATTTAAAAACATGCTACTATTTATACCGTGTTAATTTCTCTAATGCACATTTTTTATCCTGCGTCCCAAGCCTAATAGAGTCATTATGAATCATAGAGGGGACATTGATAAGGATCTTTTATTTTAAAACTCGCAGAAAGTAATCCGTCATCGTGATAAGGCAGGCTTCTCTCTCTCGCTGTCTATTTTCCCAAATAACTAACAAACTCAGGGGCGATCATCATTTATTATTTTAATCAACAAAATGCAAAATAGTTTCAGAGAGAGAGAGAAAGATAAAACTCAAACATGCCCCATGGCTTGTTAGTTGTTGTAACCTAAAGGAAAGTTATTATTACTAGGTGGAAGAGAGCCAACAAACGCTTGAGATCAGCGGCTGAGTGGAGGGAGAGATCAAGATTGTAAAAGTTACAATTGGTTAGAGAGAGAGAGGGTTCATGGGAAACCAATCACCTGTCAAGGATGAGGAGGGGTGCACCCCCCCCCCCCACCACCACACCCCAAAAAAAGCTCTTTCTACGGGAAAATCGAAAAAAAATCAATATTCTAATAAAGAAAATGTTTTAAAGAAATTATAAAGTACTAGCCGCGCCGCCCGCTTTTGGCTTCACCCCGCCAGCTGGGTCGCGCCCGCCTGCGGCGGACCCTCGCTAATTATGAAAAGAAAATTATTGGGAAATAGCTGAAATTAAAATGCCTGGACTCCCAATAGATATACATGTATTTACATATAACGAGTATAGTTTAAAGTCTTATATGGTCTGAGTTGCTGAAAAGACTGTGTGCATCTGTGTGGAATGGGTGCATACGGTCCCGCGAATTCTGTTTCCACAGCTAGAACAGCCAGACTTGACAGACTGTTCTTGCACAGAGTAGATCAAAAAATGTTTGTTTTTTTTTTAATTATAAAAAGCTTTGAGCTTAAAGGGCTTGAAATTTCAAGAAAATGATTTTTTTAATTGAAATTCTAACCATTTTTTTTAGGCTGGGAGGCAAAGGGCCTGGGCCCCCTCGGAGGGCTCGGGCCCGGGGATATAGCCCTCTGTCTGCGGCCCTGGTTGTTAGCAAATAAAATTTCTGAAAAATAATTGTTGAAAATTATTTTAAAAATCTGGTGTGACTGGCGCACAGCACACAACTTTCTCTTACCTTCGGTAATCGAAAGTTGTGTACTGTGCTTGTCACACCAGATTTTTCGTGTCGAAATATATTTAGTTTCCGACAGTACAGTATATTAGATTTTCAAGATGTAAAATTGATAAGTATAGCGAAATATTTATATTTTGTTACCATGGCAACCATTTCTCCTATCTTTTCTATGGAGTACAAGAGTAAAGTGGTCTTCAGAAGATTTCAATGACAAAATGAGAATATACATTTTATTGAAGATCTAAAAAATAATTGATTTTTGAATTTAAAAAAAAATCGTTGGAGCAAATTTTGAGAAAATCGAAAAAAACTTAAAAACTACATCAGTAAAGTACTAGTACTTTTGGGCCGATTTTGTTCAAAAGCTTCGTGTCACGTCCCATGGGGGTGCCTAACTTAAATATAAAATTTCAACCTCCTAGCTCTTTCCGTTCTTGAGATATTTTGTTCACAGACAGACAGACACACACACACACACACACAGAGACAGACAGACCATGTCGCGAAAACCACTTTTTTGGATTCAGGGGACCTCAAAACGTGAAGATCCATCAAAATCTCGACATCGAATTTTTGACATGAAACCAATACTTTCTCTCTATATATATATTAACATATATATAGAGGTAAGAGAAAGTAAAAAATCTGCACGTATATCCTGCAAAATTTCCTAGTAAAAATGTTTTTAATGTAATGAGTTAAAGTGAATGCCATTGTGTAAGCCAGCCAATGGCAGTTGACCCAGCAAATTAAAGTCCTTCCTAGAAGAGGCAACCCCCCTCCATAGGCAACTTTACTCTCAAGCAAACATTCACAAATTTCCCCAACTCCTACCCAAGCCTGCTTGGTAGCATCTATTCTTTTATTCACTCACAAGTCAGTCACATGTACTCCTGAAGATGGGTTAATAGCCCGAAATATATCGAGTAAGAAATTCAATATTTCTTTCATTTACTTGTTAGTGAAACGTCACATATACTAAATAATTTTTACTTATAAATATGTTTCACGGAAAACCTACACCACTTTCCCTCCAAACTATTCATAGTAAACCTTCGAGAATTTGATGATATTCTACTTGAACCAGCAGTTTCTTGGATATATTAAAATATTATTAATATTAAATTAATTAAATATTATTATTTGATAAGGATAGCGAATAGCAGTAAGGAAAAATCAAATCAGACCAAAACTAGAACAATTTTTATCAGAATTTCCTATATTTGATCGTCGACGTTTTGGACGCCACCCGCGCCCTTCCTCAGGACAATCAATCGCCAAACAAATACAGATGGAGGTATTCGCTATCCTTATCAAGTCAAACAGCCATATTCTCCATTATAATTATTTGAACTTCCTACCGGGATCCCCGTTTATTAATCCCCTGTTTTCCGTGCACGAAGACACACACCTCAATCCCATCTACTGGCACTCCGTGAAGCTATACCTCGAACCCAGCAAGTTCTTAGCTGATACCCCGAGAGTTTACATCATTTTCTATCCCTTCATTCCATTTAGCTATAGAATTAATCCTAATTTCTATTTCTAACCAATTCCCTCCATCCAATCTATTCTATTCTTGTTTGAGGAGTGTTTCTTTCAGCATCAGCGATTAAAATATTTTATCAATAAATAAAATCTTTTTTTTTGAGGGAAATATTTCCAATAATTCTTATTTTATCCGATTATTGACAACATTAAAGAAAAAAAAAATGAAATGATAAACAAGTTAAAAAATGTCTTTTTAGATGAATACAATCAAATAAAATTGAAAAAAAAAAAGAAGAGAGAGAGAACCACTCAATTGAATTCCTCCCCCATATTTTGAAAGATGTCAAAGAAAAAAAACGCAAAAGAATGCGAGAAGAAGAGTTTCATTTTACGTGAATGATATGTGTTAAGTTGGCATCAATTCAATCAGAGCATATGACGAGGTGAATTTTATTTTATACCACACATTAAAAAAAAAAAAACTCCTCCCCTTTTCAAATAGCGTACATCATCAAGGGATCTTTTCCGTTTGATTGATTAGCATTAGCCTCGGTTTCTTCTGCAAGTTTATAGCTAGCTATAGGGAGTAACATCCGGTCGGCGTCAAAAAGTCGACGTCACAAAACATAGAAACAGAGGGGCTAATTCTATTGTCAAATAGATTGAGAGGTTGCTAAAGAGATGCTTTAAGAGGCCCCATTTAACAGGCATTTTAATGTCACGTTTCGAAATAGCAACAGGAATTCCAACCGAAGAACAAAAACATCGTTTTGTTATCTTCTCTCTTTTATTTATTTTCCTTTGCGAAATCTAGAGAGAAGGAAATTTCAATTAATTATCAATAAATTTTTTAGAGTTTCTTTTAAGGAAAAGCAAGGACCAATATAAAAAGACATGTCGATTTATTTGTGTTTAGTTAGAGCGCATTTCTCTCAGTTTTTTTCAACATCCATATAGACTTTAAATTACAACATCATACGGTAGAATCCCTTAGAAAATTACCAAATATTTTTCGATTTTCTCAAAAGCAACGATTTTGATTAAAATTAATAAATAAATTTTTTTTTAGATGTTCTTTAAAATGTATATTCTCATTTTGCCCTGAAAATTGTATGAACCACACTTTACACTAGTACTCCATAGGAAAGATAGGAGAAATGGTTCCCATGGTAACAAAATATAAATATTTTTCTATACTTATAAATTTTGCATTCTAATATATCGGCGGAAACTAAATATATCTCGACACAAAAAAATCTGGTGTGGCCAAGCACAGAACACAACTTTCGATTACCGAAGATAAGAGAAAGTTGTGTGCTGTGTGACCAGTCAAACCAGATTATTTTATTAAATTTCTTACAACCGGGAACTCATTTTTTAAAATGAATTTTTTTTTTTTTCTAAAATAATTTATAAAGTGAAGTGCAAATAAAAAAATCTGGTGTGACTGGCGCACAGCACACAACTTTCTCTTACCTCCGGTAATCGAAAGTTGTGTTCTGTGCTTGTCACACCAGATTTTTTGTGTCGACATGTATTTAGTTTCCGACAGTAGGGTACAATTGAATTCAAGATGTAAAATTTATAAGTATGGGAAAATATTTATATTTTGTTACCATGGCAACCATTTCTCCTATCTTTCCTATGAAATACAAGAGTAAAGTGGTCTTCAGAAGATTTCAATCTCAAAATGAGAATATACATTTTATTGAGAATCTAAAAAATAATTCATTTTTGAATTTAAAAAAAAATCGTTGGAGCAAATTTAGAGAAAATCGAAAAAAACTGAAAAAGTGCATCAGTAAAGTACTAGTACTCTTTGGTCGATTTTGTTCAAAAGCTTCGTGTCACGTCTCAGGGGGGTGCCTAACTTAAATATAAAATTTCAACCTCCTAGCTCTTTTCGTTCTTGAGATATTTTGTTCACAGACAGACAGACAGACAGACAGACAGACAGACCATGCTGCGAAAACCACTTTCTTGGATTCAGGGGACCTCAAAACGTGTATATCCATCAAAATCTCGACATCGAATTTTTGACATGAATCCAATACTTTCTCTCTATATATATATTAACATATATACATAGGTAAGAGAAAGTAAAAAGAAGTGTTAAGAAGATTAATTTTGAAAGCAACAAAATTTCAAAAGTAAGTAAATTTTCAATGGGCTCGGATCCCAAGCAGCCCGATGGTTATTTTAGCCATTTGGATGCCAAATGGCTTAAATAAGAATGCCTGAAAGCCAAATATATATTTTATTAATATAGGCGAAAAGAGAGTGTGAGTGTGAGAAAAAAGTGTGAGTGCTTTTTTTTATAAAAAAAAAAAATTATCAAATACTCCGCCCTAGCCCCTACCCCGCCCTTAAATTAAGACCCTAAACTGATACTTAATTAGATCAGGTGGTAGTAAAAAAATTTTTATTTTAAAATTCCTATATTAATGGAAGAAATAACGTTATGGTCTTGCCTTGCCTGTTTCAGTGAGTACACAAAACAAAACATAATTAGACAGTTGACGCTCATTTCATAAGCCGATCGATTTGTTGACGTATTATAAAATGCAAATGCATTTGACTAAATTCTACACCTTTTATATAGCCTACATGTGCGGTGTTAGTGAGATGGACGACAAAGTCAGTCAACCAGCAAATGTTGTTGTTGTTGTTGTGTGGGTGATTTTATTGCAACCCCGTTAATGACCTTTTACTGTTCTATGAGTTGAGGGCTGGCTGGCTATTGTTTTCAAGGGTAATAACCGGTTATAATCAACACTTAACTCGCGGATGTTGTAATGGTATTTAAATGACTCAATTCATTTGGATAACAAAAAGCTTCAAGTTTAAGTAGTTTGTTCGCTCGTAGGGAGTGGATAATTGGTAACATTTTTCAATTTATTTGATTTGATTTGATTTTAAGATGAATTAAAGAAAAATAATCTGTGAACATCAGTGCTATTTGTGTTGTATAAGGGATTTTGAACCTATGTGCTAACGGTTATATCCCTTAGACATATTTCGTTAATTTTAAAAATTTGTTTAAGGTCTTTTTCATCATCTGAGGTCATTTAGATCTTGCTCCTGTTTATTTATTTAGTTTTATTTTAAAGTCTTTTCGACATCTTAGGCCATATAGACTTTAACGATACTTAATAGGCTATTAATTACGATATATGCATGGGCTTAAGGTGCGCGTCTTGAAAAGCCGTTAGAGGACGATTCAGTACCGAGTTACTCTAGGCGGCAAGAGATGGCGTTCGTTTTTCCCATAAGAATACAAGGGATTCATTCCATTTTTCATTTGAAAGATTCCAGCCAATTAATTAAGGGTAGAAAATTAATTATTTTTTAACACAATGATTACTAATTTAATTATCTATAAGACATAGAGCGAATTTTTAAAAAATATCTTTTCTTTAATGCGATTAATCTAAAAAAAAATTTATTTTTTCTAAAATCAAAAAAAGGGCTTCTATAAGTTGTAGATATTTTAAATAGCTTTAATTTAAAAAAATTTGAGGTCGATAGCTTCAAAATTGTGGCCGCTGGAACCTCCCAAAATTAGCACCCCGAGACGCGCACCTTAATTAGAGAAGTTGGCTGAGGGGGAGGGCCCATGGGACCAGCCAGGGAAGGGCTCAATTTTTCTTGGGGCGGAGAGCCTTCTGGGAGGGGAGGCACGAGTCTTCTGGGGGGGGCGCCCGGAGGCCTGGGGCCCCCTAGTTACGCCCATGAATATATGTGATGCGAAAAGTGAAAAGGGACCTCTTGTCGGAAATTTCACAAATAGAGTTATTGATATTTGATTGTAGAGGATAATTTCCTGAATATTTCAAGACCAAAAACCACTATGATATCTCAAAAACTAAAAAAGTTACAGCCTTTCAAAGTTATAGATATATATAACAAACGGGATTTTGTATTAAACACAATGAAAAACTATTTATTTATTATATTTATAGTTACTATTTTTGTAATATTTATTAGCTTCCCCTCGCTAAAATTACCGAATAAACCTGTATAGGATATTGGAGAATCATATTCAATCGACACACAAAAGTCGATATTATTGGCCTAATTAGACTAAAATAAATACATCATTTCATCATTTGGTATCCAAAAAATCTGGTGTGACTGGCACACAGCACACAACTTTCTCTTACCCTTCGGTAAGAGAAAGTTGTGCACCGTGCTGGTCACACCAGATTTTTTGTGTCGAGATATATTTAGTTTCCGATAGCACCTTAGTTTCAAACTTGCATTTTAAATGTTGACTGCTTCAAATAAACTATGGTTATTTTTCAAAATTTTAATCTCATATTTGGAATATTTTATACACAATAGAGATTCGTAAATAAATACAAAATTTCATAAGAATTGGAAAAAAAAATTTTAAATGCGTAAAAAGTTCCAAAGGGGACCCCCTTTTGAATCGAAATTAACATACAAATCCCTATAGGAAATTAACATTGGCCAAATGCGAAGATAAGGTAGAAAAATTTAAAACGCGTAGAAAGAGAGAAGATAGTTTTGTGAGAGAGAGAGATATGTTTTCTCCGAAAAAAAAATGGGCGTTTAAATAATAATTGATTTTTAATCTAATAAAAAGAAAAAGATTTAAATTCGGTTACCATGGCAACCATTTCTATCTTTCCTATGAAGAACAAGAGTAAAGTGGTGTTCAGAAGATTTCAACGGCAAAATGAGAATATACATTTTATAGAGCATCTAAAAAATAGTTCATTTATGAATTTTAAAAAAAAATCCTTGGAGGGAATTTTGAGAAAATCGAAAAAAACTGAAAAAGTACATCAGTAAAGTACTAGTACTTTTTGGCCGATTTTGTTCAAAAGCTTATTTTGAGATTCTTCAAAGGTACCTAAGTTAAATATAAAATTTCAATCCGCTAGCTCAACTCCTTCATGCTAAAAATCTGTCCACACACACAGACACACATACACACACACACACACAGACCAATTTGCGGGACCCACTTTTTTGGACTCAGGGGACCTCAAAACATGTATATCCATCAAAATCTCGACATCGAATTTTTGACATGATCGCAATACTTTCTCTCTCTATATATATTAACATATATAGAGGTAAGAGAAAGTAAAAATTAAAATTAATATTCATCGGACTGCTTGAAAATCATAATCCACACCCCTCTGCTTTAAGATTATCAATATTGACATTTGTAAAGATCTCTAACCTCTTAGCCAAGTGGAGGGGGGGGGGGTTCTATTTATGTCATCCGTGCGTAAATCTAAAAGTGAGATGTACCTATTCGACCTCCCGTTGCCGAGAGGTTAGAGGTGTTGACAAATGTCAATATTGATTATCTTATGTTAGTTTGATGAATGTTTATTTAAAACATTTTGATACCAAATGATATATATAAATAAGTATGCCTTGATCCCAATATATATCGTAAATAATATTAAGTATCGTTAAAGTCTATATGGCCTAAGATACCGAAAAGACTAAAAAATAAAATAAGAGAGCAGAACAACACCTAATTATCTTCTCCCTCCGGTCTCATACCTAACCTCTGTTCCTCTCCTCTAGTCCTCTTTTATAGAGCACGTCCTCTCTAAAACAACTGGAGGAATTAGGATTAAGAATACGAATAAGGTTAAGATTAAAGAATGGAATATTTGAAAATAAATATTAAATTAGGCTAATTCACAATTGCATTATATACATGGCTATCCTCTAATCATTAGATTAAATTCTAATGGTTTGGAATATTAAATTTCAATTATAATAATTGGTTAACATTAAATAATAGCGAATTAACGTTTTAAGCCCTGGGTTAAATGAAAATGTAATTTTAAAATTTAATCATTTTTCATATTAATATTGCTAGAAGATTTTTTTTTCACCGATGCTGATAATCTTATTAATTAGTGAGAGGAAATTGAAAATTTAAAATAAATAATTTCTCCTATTTCTAATAACTCTCCCTATGGTACGTGTACACTACAGATTTTTTTGCTAGATTTAGTCTCGCTAGAGCTCTATGAGTCTCAATCTACAAATGGACACACCATTGAGAACACTCTAGCTAGATTAAGTCTAAGATCTAGCGAGATTGACATAAATCTACCTAGAGTAGCAGTGGACACACCTCCGAGACTTTCTCTCTAGAGTGATCTCGCTCTATTTGATTGATTAAATAGAGCAGTCAAGGCCGTAGCTAGGGGGGGATCAAGGGGGATTGATCCCCCCCGAAATAAAAAAAGATATTTATTTTAGTGCGCCCGTCTTACTTTGTTGTTATACACAACATAATAGTTAATAAATCACAACAAACAAAATTCTGGTAATGGTTTTCTAATAAATATATATGATAAGTAACACCATTTTATTTATTTTATTAAAACGATTTTATGATTTTCTACTGTTCCACCAAATCAAATCCTCCCCCGAAATTATTTTCTGGCTACGGCCCTGAGAGCAGTTGCTCTAGCTGCTTTCGACAATCGGAATTGAGTATCTTTTTTCCTTATTATTGGTTCTATCTTCTTCACTAAACGATCATAGTCTTTAGGGCACATACCTTAAATGTTTTTATACGATTTGAAGTAGTCATTATGCATTTCTTTCAAAAGATCAGTAAATATTTCCATAGGCGCCGGAACTGGGGGGGGCAAGGGTACATTGCCCCCCTGGCATCCTACAGGGGGGGCAGAGGGGGGCAAAATTTCTTTTTTATTTCATTTATTTTTAAAAATGATATATATATTTTTACTTTTGAAAAATAAAATTTTCTCAATTAAAAAAATTAAAAGGGTAAGAAATTCATTTTTTTCCAAATTTTTTCCAAAAATTTTTGATAAAATCACTACCAAATTTTTTAAAATTTTAATTTTCTTAAAATTTAGGTTTTATTTAAAATTTTTAAAGTTTTATAGTAGATTTGTTTTTGTTTTATACTATTTAAACATTAAATTATTTTAATTTTCTAAAAAAAAATTTTTTGCCCCCCTGATTCAAATTCGTTCCGGCGCCCCTGAATATTTCTAACCTAACTTCTAACACCCTAGGTTTCTTGTTTGTTCGGTCTTCGTGTTTATTTCTTTTCTTCATAATTAATATTATTTCGTTATTAATTTTATTTTTCAATCATATCAATAATTAAAAGATTCAATTATATTTTATTTAATAATATAATAATTATTTTGAAATTTAATTTTAAAATTTGTAATAATATCTAATTTAAAATATTTATATTTGAAAAGTTTTGCCGAAATAAAATATTAATAATTTTAATGAATTTAATAGAATCGAATAAACTGTATTAAATTTTAATAAGCGACGAAGCCTCCCTGCCCAGACGTGAAGCTTCTCATAATTAAGAAAAGGCGAGGGTCCGCCGCACGCGGGCCCGAGCCAGCTGGAGGGGGTCCAGAGGGGCGAAGGCCTCCGGCTAGGCGCGAAGCCCGCCGAAGGCGGGCGACGCGGCTAGTAATATTAAAATTGATTTAGCATCTGGACATCATTTGTTTCTTTTTTCACCTGAAGAAAGTGAATTTGGTATTAAAATTTTTTATCACATCCAGGACGAAAATCTTTTATCCTTCGAACGCGAAGTGTGATCGTTGATACGTCTGCTCCAAGAGACAGGAGGCCTAAATTAACTTGGAATAAGTAGATATTGGCTTAATCTACTTAACATTATATTCTAATTAAAAAATAAATAGACAATCAATCAATTCTCTCTTAGCAAGACGTTTTAATATTAAACAAAATGATCGATTCCCGAGGGAGTATTTTATTTTATTTACACGTGCGAATTGTCGCTGGTTGCTTTGCACGTGTTTGACTGGCTGGCTGGCTGGCCCAGGGCAAATAGGCCTCTATCAGGGGGAATTTTCATTTATATTTGTATTTGATGTTACAAAAAAAAAAAAAAAAAAAAAAAAAAAAAAACACCAAAGAGAGAGTTCCCTTTCACACCCAAATACCACATATTAGACTATATATAAATCATGTTAGGCGTTAACCTCAAAAGAAATCTTGCAAAATATCGAAAATAAATTTATATTTATTCAATGAAAAATTAAATAATAATCGGCTTTCGTCAAGTGGAGAGAGAAAATTTAGAAAATCGAATATTTTAAAGATTATTCATCAAAATAATTCTTCCACTTTCTATAGGCTTTCATTATAACTAGAGACCATGGGCGTAGCCAGGGGAGGCAGGGGGGCCGTTGCCCCCCCTGGCTGGTCCTAAAAATTAAAAAAATATATATATATATTTTTCCCATTGGAAATTTTTTTTTAACACTCCAATTCACTACATTAATTTAATTTTTTTATTTTATTTAAATAAATAATTAATACTCTATGTAGATATTAATTGCAAACCCCTCCTCTTTCGCCCTAACGAGGAGTTGGCCCCCCCCTAACAAGAAGTCTGGCTACGCCCATGCTAGAGACCGGATTTTTATGCAGCAAAAACCGCTAAATATGCCATATAATATGCAGTAAAAGTATTAAAATATGCAGCCAAATATGCAATATATTTATGGCAAAAATATTGAGTAAATGGCTTCCAATTAAAGGTAAATCATGATTTCTACTGATGTAAAACTAATGGTGTTTTATTTTTGGAAGGAAATGATTAAAAAAAAAAAAAAAAATTGGTCTCGCAATAAAAACTAAATTTAATAAAACAAAACAAAAAAAAAAAAACAGTAATATCAGTACAGTCAAATGTGTTAATTTATTTAACAAAATAGTTTTCTATAAAATATATACTAAATATTATTTAACAAAATAAACACTTTATAAAAAAAAAACGTAATATTTCTGAGAAACTAACTTTTAATTTGTAACTGAACGTATAATTAAAATTAACAATGAGGAGAGTAAGGGAGCCGGAAGCAATTAAATAAAAATTATTTCTCTTTTTTCGCTTTATTTAATACAATTGTCGACGTTTCGGTCGATTTTTCCGGCTTCATCAAGACAAATGTTATTGACTCGAGCTTAGAGGGCTCTTGGCAAACATAACATTTGCCCTAATGCTGTTCGCACCAACAGTTATGTCAGGAGTTGCCAAGAGCCCCTCTAATCTCGAGTCAACAACAATTGTACTGATGAAGGCCGGAAAAATTGGCCGAAACGTCGACAATTGTATTAAATAAAGCGAAAAAAGAGAATAATTTTTCTTTAATTGCTTTCGGCTTTCATGAGGAGATCAAGATCATTGCTTTTAATTTGCATTGTAATTTACAACTAAAAGCATTTCAAAATTAACTTCTTTAAAATTATAGCGTTTATCGCTTAATAAAGTTTTATATTTTGAAAATGATCGTTCCACATCAACAGATGTGATAGGGGCATATTTAAATGAACTTAGTGCAATAGGTTCGATTTCCTCCATCACATCAACTTCATCTCCTTGAAGTATTTTATTGATTTTACATAAATCCGCTAGTCCAGGATTTTTTTCTAGGATATGTTTTAATTTATTTTTCAACAAATTTCCTTTTTCCCCGGGTATTTGATTTACATGGGTTTTCAAATTATCAATTATATTAATATTTTCGCTCAATGCTATCCCACGCCTTTCTAAATCTTCAATAATTTTTAAAAGAAATTTACAATTGGCATAATTTTTTCTCAACGTGCTTTCGTCGGGAATTTTGTTATTTGTGTATTTGGCCAAAAAGTCTTTGAAGGGGGTCTTTTGCAAATTCCAAAGTGGGATTCCAGAAGCCGCCATGGCATGACACAAATCTTCAAAAAATATTGTTTGTTCAGCTATACCAGGCATAGAAGTTAAGAGTTGCTGAGTTTTGACATCTTTACGTTTGACGCTGGCCAAATGTAAGTCTACAAAATAAGGCTCGATTTGTAATTAAAGAAATAAAAACCTAATTAAACGACGTACCTGTTTTGACGTGTTGATCAACTTGCGACTTCCGATAGCTCGAAATTTTTTTTCCGCATGGATTGCAAAAAACAACATTACCTTCAGTCGTAAATATTTTATCCTTTTCATAGGGAGCAATCCATTGCGAAATTTTTGAAGCAAACGAGGACCCCTGTTTTGGCATTTTTTTTCTTTAATTAATTTGACTTCGAACTATGAACACAACTGACTTGATATTCATCCAACGAAAATTCTAGCAAAACTAAATTTATTTCTTAAAAGAGGATATAAAGAATAAAAAATATATAGTTATTTATTTTTTACAATGTAATATAAGGATTTAAATTTTTTTTTTTGTTTAATTTTTTTTTTTTTTGTTTTTAGAAAAAAAAAAATTAAAAAATTAAAATAAAATGGAACTTTTGAAAAAAAATTTAAAATATCCAAAAAGCTTTAAATATGCAACTTTATGCAATATTGGCCAAATATGCAAAAATATGCAATATAGAATTTGAACCCTAGCTCCAAGGGGGCATGATTCGGATAGAAAATTGGTTTTCAGTGACGTACCTATTAGCAAATAGAATATGCAATTGCATAGGAATCCGGTCTCTAATTATAAGTATGGGCCGTTTTTTTTGATAAAGTGGCAAAGCCCGCCGAAGGGCTGGTATATTATATACTAATGTAGTTAGTGGCAGATTTAGAAATTCAGAAATCAGATTTGGTGGGCCGCTGCGAAAAAAATACTTGTTAGCTGAATGTTAAATCGATATTACGTACCAGGGGCGTATATAAGGGGGGGGGGGGCAAGGGGGTCCCCCCCCGAAATTTTCTAAATGCATATAGCCCTATAGGGATATAGAGACAATAATGGGTCTCGGCCCCCCCCCGAAATGTTTCCTCGGCCCCGCAGCACGAAAATCCCAGGTTCCGCAAAAGAGTGAAATGTACGCCGCGAACGGCACATGAAAAAAATTTTGGTTCCGCGGATGGAAAAAATTTTGCTTCTCTAAAAAAAAGGTAAAATATTTTATATTTTTACGGACGGGAAAAAATTTTGGTTCGGCGAAAAACAAAATTTTTCGCAGAAAAATTTTTGAGAACAGCCCCCCCCCCCCGAAAAAAATTTCTATATACGCCCCTGTTACGTACAGTACGTTTTTCTGGAAATCAGGAACTACAATTGACGCAATTGATTTAGACTTTCATGATTATTGTTATTAGAAATAAAAGGCATTTTTTGGCATAAACCGTGTTTTATTTTAGCGAATAATAATAGAAAAGTGTTATTAACTATAATAAATTAGAATGTTTCGGCTGCTAATTCTGCAGTCATAATCAGATAGATGCATGAACAATGTACCGCCTCAGTTAGAGTTCATTGTTGAAAATGAATCTACCTGCACAATTAGCAGCCGAAACATTCTAATTTATTGTAGTAAATAACACTTCTATTATTATTTTCTAAAATATAACACAATTTATGCCAAAAAATATCTTTTATTTCTAATAAAAATTGATCTAGCTATATTTATGTTTATTTTTATTCTCAAAATATTTTCACATTTTTTATAAAGACAATTTAAAATGAAAATATTGTTTGTTTTGGGGCCAGCTTAAATCAAGCGGTAAGTTTATTTTTGAAGGCTCCGAAAATAACCAATATCGATGCCCCGAGCTTGAAGTAGTTGGTAGCGCACCCACCTTGTATACCAAGGGTCGGGGGTTCGGTTCCCAGGCAGTCTGATGATTAGGGCTCGGATTTATAGGCACTAAAAATCTTTAAAATAGGCAGGCAACTAAGGATTAAAAATTATTAAAATAGGCACTTAAAAAGGCATTTATTGTAAAAATAGGCACTTAAAAGGCATTATTTAAGAAATAATATAAAAAATTTTAAAAATTGATGTCTTATTTTTGGAAACAAAGATAAAATATTTCCCTTTTTGGAACAGAGTTGGCTGAGTGAGGGCGGAGGGGGCGAAGCTCAACTGAGGCACCGTTTTTCGTTCGACCTTTTTTTTTTAGTATTCGAATTTCGTTCGATTTTTTTTGTAATTTTTCTCCGGATTTGTGATATAAAATGAATTTATTATGAAATTTCAAAAAAAAGCCGAAATTGGCTATTTGAACTTAAAATAGGCACTAAAAAGGCATTTAAAGATGAAATAGGCACTAAAACCCAAAATCGTCCAAAATAGGCATTATAGGCACTAACAAATGCCTCTTACTTTATTCAGCATTTCATGAAACATATACATATCATATTGGCCTAAATTTTAAGCCATAAATTAAAAAAAGGCAAATAGGGCGAAATCCGAGCCCTACGGATGATTTTATTTAAGCCATTTGGATACCAAATTCATTGTAATATAATTTTGCAATCTGTATTCTTCTTTTATAAAAGGATCAAATCTCGCCTAAAATTTAATTATTGAATAACAAATATGGCAATCTTTTTTTTTTATTGATTAATCTTTTTTTTCGTTGAGGTTGAAGGTTGCCTGTCTATCCAAAGCGTGACGTACATAAAATTATGTTTACTTTCCATTATATATTGGCAAGAGGATAAAAAATGGCTTCAAGTATTGGCATCTCCTCTCTTGAAATGATTTGTTTAATGTTTAGCAGCTAAAGACGAACGAGAGAGAGAGAGAGAGAGAGAGACCATTTGTTTGAGAGGCATACGACCGGAACAAGAGGAACTCTCTCCAACCAGGCGTGCATTTGACATGAAGGCAACCGCTACACTTTGGCACGTGTTTGCATTTCTCTCTCTCTCTCTCTCTCTCTCGGTGTCCACCCTTAAGTTGAGAAAAAAAAAAAATATATAAGCTACATCATGTTCGTATTAATCGGATTTTACGGCTTATTTTGGGGGAAGAATTTTTTATTATTTTTAATTACCTATAAATTCATCTTTTTTTTTTCTACATGGCTTGATTAAAATGTGAATTTTTACGTTGATGATTCGATTACTTACAGCACTTCTTTCCTCTTGAAAAATAAAAAACAAAATTCATAAATTTAAAAAAAAGAAAATTATTTATTCTTGAATTAAATTCCCTTCATGAGATCATCATCTTTCGGCTGCTCTGGCCATTTAGACTTTACAATTTTTATTAGATTTAATTTAATATACATGTTTATATTGAAAAATTGCTTTTATCGATGTCTTTTTTGCGACGGGCGTACAACAGGCTTCTCTATATTTAATTCGCTAATGTCCGTCTGTCTGTCTGTCTGTCACGCTCTATTTAGGCCACTTCCAGTAAGAATTTTGAAATGAAATTTTATATGCTTAAAGAGGACCTTCTCGGGATTACAGGAAAATTATTTTTATCCCGAAATTCCTATAACTTTTTGAGTTATTAATTCTTAAAGTTACGATTTCTCCCATAGGAAATGTATAGAGAAATATTTATGTATTCTTTGTATTTATATATTCTATGAATGTAAACAAATCTTCAAGCAGGCACTGGATTGTAATAGTAGTAATAATAATTTTGTTTCCATAATTAAATACAAAAGGCGCCGCATAAAATTGTATCACCTAAGATCCTTTTTTTTTAAACAAAAAATTACAGGGGAACAAAAGACCTTTTTTGTTGCTGGGGTATTCGGAGCTATTCCTGAGTATTTGGGTAGCGCTGATTCCAATGCCATCAATTTTGCCCCATCACGTCTAATTTTTTAGCAATAGAGAAAATTAAATTTTAATAGAAAATGTGCTCTGAAGCTGCTCTTATTTTGAAAAACCTGGATTTTTTTAAGGCGACACCCCTTAAAATATGCCGAGAGTTATAATACATACATACAACTGTTCTACAGTGAGTGAAAAAAAAAATAAAAATCCCTATTCTATTTTTTGGCAATTTAATGTCACTGAAAAATATTTTTATAATTTTTCTTTTCCCTAGAAACTATAAAGGTACAGAGATGGGTGGGGGGTTAATTTCTCATTCAAAGGCCTAAACGAACACGCACAGGGCTGGCTGGTTCATGGAAAGAACATTGGGGACATTTCAACTTTGATTAATTTAAACCCAGATTAATTTTGCAAGCCTTATAGCGGCTCAACACGAACCTATAGCTACGGTATATTAATAATAATATCGACAAAAGAGTCCTATGAATGAGAATGAGGGTAAAAGTCAAATCTGGAGGCATTTTTCTTTTTTTTTTTTAAGGCCATTTAGACCCCATTCCTTATTTATTTCAAATGATTAGTCCTGTCAAGTATTAAAGTTTTTTTTTATAATTTTTTGAAAATATTGTTATAAATCCTATGCAAAAGGATTCGTAAATAAAGTTGCATTTTCATTGATTGTCTAGGCAAGAGAGAAGGGCTTATTTGCAAATGAACCCGTCATAGGCCCTCTCACTTGGTGGTGGGTTTTAACAGCAGTAGGGGGTGGGGGTGGGTTCATTTCAACTCCGACCACCCCTTAGGCGCCATCTTGCCCAATGTTCCGTTTCACAACGACGACAAGCCTGGCTGTTTTGGCAGTGAGGGTAGAAGCGTGACCCCCCCCCCCACCACGCTTTGATCGAGGGCAAAGAATTTTTAATCTAAGCTAAGTGACAATCAATGTCGACTTTCGAAACTTGTTCACAACTTTTTTTTTTCTTTTTTTTTTTGTAAAAGCTGTTAGAAAAAAAAAAAATCTGGCATAAAAATAAACATTTTCTAGTTATAACAACACTTTAATAATTTCCTATTGGAGGCTTTTTTATCTTAAATAACTTTCTGGTTTCTTTTTTTTAGCTAGATTATTTTGAGAATAATTTGACGATGTTCGGAATTATATCATTTATATATCTGGAGAATTTATTTTGCAAATATTTTTGATAAGACTTCAAATTAATGAAGACTTTGAAATGAACACAACAACATGGTCTGTCTGTGAACAAAATATCTCAAAAAAGAAATGAGCTAGGAGGTTGAAATTTTAAGTTAGCCCCCCCCTGAAAATAAGCTTATAAACAAAATCGGCCAAAAAGTACCAGTACTATTTACTGATGTACTTTTACGGTGTTTTTCGATTTTCTCAAAATTCGCTCTAAAGATTAAAATTCAAATATCAATTATTTTTTTAGATGTTCTTTAAAATGTATATCCTCATTTTTACCCTTGAAATTGTTTGAAGCACTCTTTACTCTTGTACTTTATAGGAAAGATTGAAGAAATGGTTGCCATGGTAACAAAATATAAATAATTTCCCATATAATTTTTACATTTTAGCACAGAACACAACTTTCAATCACCGATGGTAAGAGAAAGTTGTGTGCTGTGGGACCAGTCACACCAGATTTTTTCTCTTTATTTTCCGGTCTTTGACACCGGTCATTCGGCCCCCACTTTTACAATATGTCTTATAAAAAACATAATACAAAAAGTTAATAGTTCGTATGAAAAACATAAATATAAAAAGAACATAATCATAAATAAATGACTATGAAGAACACGGATAAGGAAAATATTGATAAAAAAAAAATACACCGTACAGAAATATAATTCTCACTTGTAGTAAGAACCTAATAAAAAGTTTGTTGTTAGGTTATATAGTTTTTTTACACATTTAAAAAAAATTTTTCCAATTCTTATGAAATTTTGTATTTATTTAGGCAGTGGCGTCATTTCAACTTTTTCTTTTGGGGGAGGGGGAGCAAACATTTTTTTTCTTAAAATTTACTTACAAATAGGTTCTCAAATTTGGTCAAAAGATATTTAATTTAATTAATTGTTTAATTTTGTACAGTTTATACTTTGTACAGGGTAGAAATATTTTATATTTTTATTTAAAATAATATAAAATTTTATAAAAATCAGAGCCCTTGGGAGGGGGCAACCCTTCGGGGGGGGGGATGCTCCCCCTGCTCCCCCAAATGACACCACTGTATTTAGGATTCCCTATTGTGTATAAAATATCCAAATATGAGATTAAATTTTGAAAAATAACCAGAATTTATTTCAAGCAGTCAACATTTAAAGTTTAAAGCAAGTTTGGAATTAAGGTGCTATGGGAAACTAAATATACTTCGACACAAAAAATCTGGTGTGAACAGCACGGTGCACAACTTTCTCTTACCGAAGGGTAAGAGAAAGTTGTGTGCTGTGCGACAGTCACACCAGATTTTTTTATTATATAAATTATATGTGTTTCATACATTTTCCTTGCTTTTTCATATTTTGAGCAGAAAATAACGTGACTTATTATTACATTCAGAGTACCAGAGTGGATCTTGGCATTTGAGAAGACGGCCATGGGCTAGTCAGGTGTGTCTTGAAGACAACCTGTTGTGGGGGTAGTTTGTCTGAATTTCTTGGATATTTCTGGCATGATAGTTCTTAATTTTATATCAAAGAAGAGAAAGGGAGAGGGAGGGGGTGTCAAAATCTTCTACTCGATATTATTCCCTCCATCTACTAACTACCCCTTAAAAAAGTTCCTTATCCCCTCTTTTTTTTTATTTTTTCCTTCCTCTGACTTTTAAGAGAAAGAAAGAGCGCGCGGAGGCCGAACAAAGGCAAAATATTTTCTTGCCAATTAAAAACTTAATTAATTAATTTCAAAAGTGTGAATAAACCGGAACTGACGTGTTTTATAACTAAAACGTCGTCGCTTTTAAAAAATAGAAAGAGAGAGAGAGAATTGGAAAAGTCTTTCGAAGAAAGAAAGAAGGGGGGAATTTTTATTCAATGAACGAATCGGATATTATATTAAAAAAAGATATAAGAAAAACCTAAGTACAAGAAAAGACTTAATTATTAAGTAAAATAAAATTCCTATTTTACAGATCAAAAACTTCGCCTCCCCCCCCCCTTCTCTGAAACTTGAATTTTAATTAAACTTCAAAAATCAAATCTAAACGAATAATAATAATAATAATAATAAACGAATCTGCTTAAATTAAAAAAAAAAAACGATTATATTAGGTAAGAAGAAGAATTCACTTTATCTCTTTGAAATGAAAGACGTTACGAAGAGAAAATTTTACAATTTAAATGACAAGTCAACAAGTCATTAAAATAAGAATTCCTTTCTTTTTTTTTAATAGAAAGGGGAAGATGGAATTTTAATCACTTTTTGATTAAATATTAAAATATAAAATCTTTTTTTTTTTTGTATAAAAATAAAAAGATAATATAGATTCTTATTTAAATTTTTATGAGTTTCTTAAAAATTCTTTCTGGGAATTAATTAAAAAAATCTGGCGTGATTAGGTGCACAATTTTACTTAATCAAAATGTACAGTACGAGGGCAGGTCAATAAGTCCGTGACTTTTTAAATTTCCCGCCTCTTAACTGAAATGGCAACACTGCTCCTGTCAGCAGGCAACTATCAGCTGACTCCTGTCGAAATTTGAACCAGCTGGGTCTTTTAGTTTTTTTTTTTTTGATACCAAATGGCTTAAATAGAAATGCCTGGACCCCCAAAAGATATTATAAATAATAACTGTTATCGTCAAAAGTTTTAAATGGCCTAAGTTGCCGAAAAGACTGACTGAATGTGTGCGTGAGTGTGAGTGTGGATGAGAAACAAGTGTGTTTTTTCTAAAAAAAAAAAGTCTGCTATTTAATTATCCTTATTAAGTTGCGTGGGCTTTGATCCAATTTGTAGAATAATGTTAAAACATCACTTTATTCCTTTGGGGTGCAGTACTTGCAGTTGTTCTTGCAGTGATAGGCTCCAACATAGGCGTAGCCAAAAATTTTTGATGGGTGGGGGGGAGGGATTCAAGAAAATTTCAAGAAAAATTTGAAAAATTTGAAATTTTGGGAATTTTTTTTTTTGTTAGAGTAAATTATTATATTTTATTTTCTCTTACCCTATATGAAATCTAATTTGTACTAGCCGACGCCCGCCTTCCCTCTGGACCCCCTGCCAGCTGGCTCGGGCCTGCGGCGGACCCTCGCCTTTTTCGTAATTATGAAAATAAATTTTTCTTTTTTAAACACTCACACTTTTTTCCCATTCACACACACATATACACAGTATTTTTCCTCGGGTAAAAAAACTCTGGGGGGAAAAATACTCGGTAAGACTGCAAAATTTCGTTTCAAAATTCCAATGGGAAGTTGGCCAAACAGAGCGTGACAGACGTACCGACAGACAGGCAGACGGACAGGCGGACAGGCGGACACTCCGTTATTATTATATATAGATTTTAGAGTTTAAATATCTAGTCATGGCTTGGGTCCCATGGGGGTTTTGAACCTCCAAACCCCCCCCCCTCGCGGCTACGCCTATGGGCTCCAATGTTTACTTTTAAAAAACTAATTCAAGAGGGTGCAGAATTATCGAGGTAAAAAGAGGGGGGGGGGCGTCAAAAAACGAAAGATCTAAGAAATTGATACTCCATTTTCAAAATAAATTGAAATTTTCTAAAAGTGAGGCCTGTCAATTTCACCTCGATCAAAAGTGATTAGACTCTGTGATTATTTCATCGATCGCACGTCTCATAAGATTGCCTCCGCGCATTTAACGCATATCGTTCGTTGGTTGCTTTGTAGGATGAGAGAGAGAGAGAGCGAGAGGGTGAGGCAGAATCGTGAGTGGCGCCTCTAGTGGCAGTGCTATGAACAACGGAGGGGTGGCAGCCCCCGAGGCGGCCGCATGGCTCGTCGTCGTCAGTAGGACGCGAACCGTCGCCCCGGGAACATATCTCTTAGCCAGCAATCGAATCTAATCACATTGCGTATTCGGTCGTCGTCGGGGTTTGTTGGGTGCTTGGTGGGTTTTTGTCAAAAGGAGCCCAGGTCAGGGGACGTCGCCTCGGGTCCCGACCACAGCCAGAACATGCACTCCATTGTCATCGTCCTTTGCGCGCTCCTCCCTTTTTTTGCTGTCACTTTTGCACATCTCAACATTTTTATAAGTCAAGCTGAGGTCATGAAACTCCTAGGTCAGTAATCCTTCTTATTCTTATTATTATTATTTTTTTAATAAATGTCATTGATTATTAAAAGTGTTTTTACATTGCACGGTAAATAAAGAATTATTTTACTAGTCTTATAACTGTAAAAGGATTATTATAACTAATTAGGGCGTGAAATTTCATTTTATGAATTAATCAGAGGTGTGTTTTGTTTAAACAATGTTAATTCACATTTATTTGTCACGTATCCCCCCCCATCCGTTAGTTATTGTTGACAATTTGTATAATGCATCGTGAGTGATCTTATTTTTCTCATAAATGAAGATGGCCTTGACCACTGATATCAACCTTTTTCTCTCCTGTGATAAGAAAAAAGAAGCAAAGAACTTGAAGACGGTATGCCTATAAATACACTGTAAAAAAAATTGTGTCTAATTGTGCAGGAAGCAAATTACATAAACAAAAATATAATAATAATAATAATTTATTGTAGCCATCAAATTACATGATTTATAACGTCATTATAATGAATATTGGATACAACATATATACAAACACATACACACATATACATACACATACTAAATTTAAAGTCTTTGCAAAAACAGTTTACAAATGTATTGTAATTTTTGAAAGTCGTTTGAAAATTAGAGTGCAATTGTGTGGAAATTTTAGAATTCCCACACTGCTTTCGAAAAAATACAATTTTTAACAAAAATTACTCTACAATGTAGAAATTACAATACACACTTTTCGAAGAAAATTTTAATTTTAAAATCTTTTTATGTTGTAAATATTTGAACACATAAATTTGTAAATTTAGTAGATAGGTAAATGCATAGTAGTTATCATTTACAAGGGAAAGGCCCTAGGGGTATAAGAATGGTGAAAATGCCCTTGGAACATATTTCAATGATACATAGGGGATTTGTAGGTACTAATAAAATAATAAGATGCTGAAAGTTTCAGATCGCTATCTCAAATGGTTTTTGAGAAAAACCAAAATATGTAAAAATCAGAAAAACATTTTTTTCTCAGGAACGGCTGAATCGATTGATTTGAATTTTTGATATGTTTTGGGGGCTGATGGTACCTTCTAGGGAAAAAATCAAGACCTATATCGGATCATGACATCCTTGAAAAAAATGGCGTTTTTTGTTTTAATTTTAATTTTTAACCATGATACAATTTTGGCACAAAATGAAACAATTTTTTTTGAAATCCTCATTCAATTTCCTGTAAGACCATAAGTTCATAAATTCATAAAAAAAAGGTACGCCATAGTAGAAAAAATAAAAACCATTTATTACTCAAATATTGACTTTATATGTTTTGTGCTTTAATCTTGTTTTTATTGCTCAAGCTTACACATATATTTTCATTTTATTCAAAATAACCAGTTTATATTCATAACATCAAAATTTTTTGCCTAAATCAAAACTTAAAATTTTTAAATATCTATAATCATTAACTATAATGCTATAAGATAAAAACAGTTTTTGATTAATGAATAATAAAAATAAAAAACTAATATCAAAAAGATAAATCTACTATATAAATTACTCCAGGGGCCCGTATATAAGGGAGGCCGAGGGGGCCCGGACCCCTCCCCCCCCTGAAATTTCCCAAACACATATACATATATAGGGATATACAGACATCAGCGCAACAAATTTTTTCGCAGGATGGAAAACTTTGGTTCCGCAAAAGAAAAAAATGTTCCGCAAAAAATTTCGTGTGAAAAAAAAATTTAGTTTCTTAAAAATAAAATTTTTAGCAGAAAAATTTTTGAGTTCAGGCCCCCCTAAAAAAATTTCCTATAACGCCCCTGAACCCTGAACTTACTATCCAATATGTAAAAGACCATACTAACATACTTAAAGCTCAAGTACACTCTCGCCATATTATAAACAAAGTGTATAGATGTTTTATTGAATATAAAAAAAATGCTAATGGACCTAAAGGCGTATTAAGACATAGCTGTGAGAGTGCGAATGGTCTTAGAACAATTGGATGTTTCTCTCACGATGCTGCCATTGTTTATTATTTGTCATACGGAAGATATTTGACAAAGAATTCTGAGGCCCGCTGAAACATTGAGCAAATTATTTGATAAAGACAACGTTTCAACTGTGATTGAAGAAGACAGTGACGAAGACTGATTAAACGTGATTCTGCATTTTTTATTGTTGAAAGATTTATCTTTTTAATATTAGTTTTTTATTTTTATTATTCATTAATCAAAAACTGTTTTTATCTTATAGCATTATAATATAGTTAATGATTATAGATATTTAAAAATTTTAAGTTTTGATTTAGGCAAAAAAATTTTGATGTTATGAATATAAACTTGTTATTTTGAACAAAATGAAAATATATGTGTAAGTTGAGCAATAAAAAGCAAGATTAAAGCACAAAACATATAAAGTCAATATTTGAGTAATAAAATGGTTTTTATTTTTTTCTACTATGGCGTACCTTTTTTTATGAATTTATGAACTTATGATCTTACAGGAAATTGAATGAGGATTTCAAAAAAATTGTTTCATTTTTGTGCCAAAATTGTATCATGGTTAAAAATTAAAATTAAACAAAACGCCATTTTTTTCAAGGATGTCATGATCCGATATAGGGTCTTGGATTTTTTCCCCTAGAAGGTACCATCAGCCCCCAAAACATATCAAAAATTCAAATCAATCGATTCAGCCGTTCCTGAGAAAAAAATGTTTTCTGATTTTTACATATT
>JAKCPI010016653.1:0-63317 GCA_023213315.1 Euborellia annulipes | reverse complement strand
TTTGGATTAGATGGAAAAGGATAAAAGACAGGCCAAAAAAAGAATACCGTCCTTAGGGCAAGGGATTAATTAAGTCAGAAGAGGACAACCCGCGCCCGCCTTTAACATTTTTCTGGCCCGCGAGATTTTACAAAATATATTTATTTTATTGAGGTAAGAGAAACAAGAAGAAAATGTAACCAATGAAGTTTCTTTATTGAGATCAGCCCACTGCTAACGTTCACGTCCTAAGTTTGGACCATCATTAGATCTGTGTCAAAAAGGCATATATACTTTCGCCGAGACGGGAGGGCTTCATGTGCAAGAATGAATCTTTCCCCGTAAGTATATAAGTCTTTTTGACACAGCCCCAGCTCTGATGATGGTCCAAACCTTAGAATGTTTTTGGGACAGAAACGTTAGCCGTGGGCTGATCTCAATAAAGAAACTACATTGGATGCATTTTTTTATTTTTTTTTTTCTTTCCTCAACAGCCATATATCCTCTTGTTACATTTATTTTATTTTATTCACACCAAAAAAATGTCTATAGTGGGTCTAAATATAAGGGGATATATATATAATTTTATATGCGGAGAAGTTTTGATGCATTTCCAATCTGGCCCGCAAGATTCTTGGGGTTGGCCATCCCTGGATTAAGTAATCTAATTACAAAATATTAGTTTATTATTAGTAAAGATGATCTTGGCTAGATGTTTAAATGAGTATTTAAGGTGCCATCTACCCCAAAATATAAAGATAAGCCGCTGATATACAAATAAAAACCAATAAAATACACCCAAGGTCATGACCCAGAAAGAGAAGTATTTTTTTTATTTCCTGGTTTTTCTATTGAATAATAAATGCTTAGGGCTGTTTGCCAGACGAATAGATTATATAATAATAATATAGAATAATAATAATTCATGTATTTTTACTTTTCCGGAATGCTAAACAAGATCAAATGAAAATAAGATTATTTGTAAATTTTTTTTTTTAATTTTTATTGAGTGATATTATTTTTTTTTTCTATTCCTCTTCGGACAGCCTATTAACATAAATCAATCAAATTTAAGTAACTAAGACTTTTCAAACCACAAACTTGGATTAAAAAAAAGAGTTAAAAAAAAATTAGTTATAGCCCAAGTGAACAAAAAATAATTAATCATTTTTCGGGGCACGAAAAACAAATTTCTTTTTTTTTTTAAATTATTTTTTGTGTTGTTAATTACTCGGCCAGTCTCTCAAAATTTTATTCTCTCCATCCATCCAACTGTGGGACAAAAAGAGTTCATCTATCAGATATTTTTTTAATTTTCTGATTTTAATCTCTATGTATTTATTCAAGTCGTACACTCACACTCAAAAGGTAGAAATTTCAACGATGCATAAAAACAATAAGAAACTATAAATAGACTTTATTATTAAAGTCAATTATTGGTTCGTTTGTTAGGTTACCATGACAACGAATCATCCTATCTTTCATTAATATACGGAATCTTTAAAACCTTATAAATTGAAGGTGCCTCACTATTTTACAAATGATTAATAAACTCAAATCACAACTATTTTCTTATATGAACTCACAATTTAATCAAAATCGTTTATGTAGTTTAAGCGAAAATCATAAAAGTCAAAAAAACCAAAGACCAACAGAATGTCAGAAACATTTAACTATAATTATATTAAAACAGATAAATTAGAATTACTTAATATTAATAAGAAGTGTGAAAGTTTTATTTATAAATCTGATGTAGTAATTAATATTTTTAAAATTATTATTTTTTTTTTTTATTTTGTCATTATTATGGTGCAATGAATTAAAAAGGAAATATAAAAAAAAGATTTAGGTTAGAATATTTCTTTTTAAATTATAAAACCAATGGGAGTGTTGATTTTATGAAAATATTTAAAAAAAAAAAAAGTGACTGTTATTTTTGCAAGACATCAAAAAATTATGACTTACATTCAGACGGTGATTGAAGTTTCTCCTAATCAGTACGAGAAGAAAATACAAATCAACAGGTGGTATTTGAGTTTGGTGGTTTATGAAATGAACATATCGAGCACACGATGGCACAGACACTGACACTAGCAAATGAAAACTATACGAAACCGGCACATGAAATATTTAACAACGAAATAGCCTGTAGCTCGGCTGTCAGGCAACTGCCGGTCGCTTGAGCTTTGCTGCTCGCGCGCTACAAGCGCAGAGCTGCCAACCGCAAAACAAAATCACTAAATTTCCTATTTTTAAAAATATTAACCCCCTTTTTTTTGTTTATTTAATTTAAATGTACTCTAGTAAAAATAGAATAATTAAACTATTCATCTTAAAGTATTATTATATCAAAGGTAGATATAAGATAAGAAAGATGACACACTTCAAGATAAATGAATATTTTGTAATTAATTTAAAAAAAATTAGATTGTGTGATTGTATCGAGAAAAACAATTGAAACGAAAGGAGAAGGAAATTTATTTTATAGTTTCATATTTTTTAAAAAAATCCTAGAGGAAATTTTTATTCTTTTAAGAATAGCGAATATAAGAATGAGCACCCGAGGGTGCAAAAGAGGGCGCGGCTCCCCTCTTTTCCTGAAAAATCAATAATTACTGATTTATTAATAATTTGAAAATAAATATATGATAGAATTGTTCTTTCAGTGTGGTTAAATGACCACTGGTCACCAAAGGAGATCTCTCTATACATCATTATCAAAAAAAAAAAAAAAAAAAAAAAAAAACTTTTTGCTAACTAAAATAAAAAAATTTGGACCTTTCAAATGAAAAAATTTCGGGAAAATTTGAAAGACGAAAGTTATTTTTTGTAATTTAATGCGAAATGCCGGCTCCCTTCCTACTCCCCTCTATGCATGGTCCTGCTAATTCAGAGGTTCACCGACTTTTTTGTAGGAACCGACCGAATATTCGGTTTCGGCCAAAAAGTAGCCGAAACTTTCGGCCGGCCGAAACCTGAGTCTGAAAAGATGGGATGCGACTCGCATGCAGAAAAAAAAAGGTCAAATGATTTGCACTTGAGGGAGAAAAAAATTAAAATGATTTTCACATGAATTTATTATGAAATTTAAAAAAAAGCCATAGATTTTGGGAAAAAGCGGATGCGCGAGGGGCGCCAAATGCTTGATTAGCCTGGGGCGGGGGGCGGGGGGGGGGGGGGGAGGCGAGCGCCCCCTTCGCCCCCACCTGGATACGTTACTGAGGCACGGATATTAGCCACAGCAAGCAATTTTCCAAATGATTGATAGTTTTATAAATAAAATAATAAATATGAATAAATGAAAAAAATATTTTTATATAAAATTTAGCTATATATTTTAGAATTAAAAATTTTCGGTTAATTACTCATTAACTTATTGTTATTTGTGAAACATAACCCGTCCGGGACTCTCACAAACATACACAAAAAATTTTATCAAAATCGGTTCAGTCGTTTAGGAGGAGTTCAGTCACATACACACGTACAGAAGAATTATATATATAAAGAAGAAGAAGAAGAAGAAGAGAAGAAGATAATTCACAATTAAAACAAACCGTTCGCAAATTGCGATTTACTAAATGGGTTAAATATTTACTTTTCTACAGTGGCGTAGCGAGGGGGGGGGGGGGGGGGGGCAAGGGGGTTAACATGCCCCGGGAGCTACTCATAAAGGGGCGCCAAATGGTCCGCAAAACAAAAAATTGCTGGATAATTTTTATTTTTATTATAATTGATTTCTGGAAAATATATTTTTAAATTTAGTGCCAGTGTAATATAATAATTTTGTATATTTTACATATAATATTATATGGTTTTCGAATGGGGGGGGGGGGGGCGCTAAAAAAGTATTGTGCCCCGGGCGCGAGTTAAGCTCACTACGCCACTGCTTTTCTAGTGCTATTTATTTCTAATGCGTATTTCAAAATACAGTATATTACAATATCATGTTCAATTAATTACTTTTAAAAAGATAAAATACTATCCTGATGATAATGTCAGTTAAAACACATACATCATAATTTAAATATTTCTTCATAAATAGCTAAGATTATAAAATATTTAATACTTGACTAAACTTTGACTTTTTTGGTTTTTGTTTCTCATTATCTTTTGAATAAATAGGTGGATTAAGATAATGATTAATTTAACACTATAATTCAATAACATTGGAAATATTTTTCAAAATTATCGAGAGTATTTAATCATTACTTTGATATAAGAGATAAGAAAAAATATAAATTTAGCTCCCTATTATCTGATAATTAATGGAAAATTTTATTATTTAGGCTATATTGTTTTAAATTTAAAATCAATAATTTGTTTTGTAATCTATTCTTTTCTAGAAATCAATGTACCTAATATTTTTATACTTTTAAAATTAGTCAACAAATTTTTAACCATCGGAAAAAATATAGATGACATGCTTGCTCTTTTATCTCATACTACTCATTTGAGCTCTATTCAAAGTTCCTGGTCTAACAATATTCAAGGGTACTTTAATAAGTCAATAATTTTTTGAATAAAATATATTTTTTTCGACAAATAAGAGTTTTATTTTTCAAAATAGTCTCCCTTCTAGTCTAGCTCGATACGTTTAGTCCAGCGTTTTTCGAATTTTTTTATCCCTTCCAAATAATAGGTTTTCTGAAAGCCATCAAAAAGCCATTGTTTCAGTGATGACCAATTCATTTGTTCCGAATCTAGGAAGATAGGAGAAATGATTGCCATGGTTACAAAATATAAATATATTTTTCTGTTTATGAATTTTACTATACCGCCGGAAATTAAACACGTATAATATACGTGATACTACTAGATATATTATATCTAGGTAAGAGAAAGTAAAAATTGTTTTTATAGTAGTTCCTGGCAAGTATGTTTTAAGTAAGCAAGCGAGAATGAATGGAGGCCTATACGCAAGGAGTCAGCAGAAGAATAATTCTATTATATTAATTCTCAAAAAAAAAAGATGAAGCCATAAAAGCCCTATCGATTGGACTAAATGCATGTCTACCAATTGTACAGATATTCTTATCTATTTCTGAGATAGCCGAAAGATAATCAGAGAATTTAATTAGATCAATTCTAATAAATAGCTGATAGAAAATATTTCAAAATATTAATTAAAGATAAAAAAAGTCTCTAATACAATCAGTATATTTTTAATCTTGCAAAAATCCTGATAAAATATAAACAAATAGATGTCGATAGAGAAATCTTAACTAGAAGAACAGACACTACAGTATACACATTAGTCTAGAAGCTCGATTACACATGTAAATAATATTTAAGCAAATTTGGATTAACAATTTTTGAGTAATAGTATAGGCAGGTGGTCTCTCTTGAGCGAGAGCGCTTGCCTATATTGAAAACCTGCTCAAAGATGGGGCGATCGCCCCCAAGTGGGAGATTTGGGTTTTCAGGGTGGCAAAAAATAAGTGGGGGGTGATTGGGGGGCGATGATGAATATTCATATGGGGAAAAATTATTAGAGTTTATTAAAATTTAAAAAATAAAAGAGAAAAATCTCCAATTTAATTAATTTATAAATAAGTCTTTGACCCCACATACATGAATTTAAATAATAAATATTATATAGTTTCTATATGGCCTGAGCTGCCGAAAGGACTAAAAAATAAATAAATGTTAATAAATCTGAAATAATTCGTATTTTGATTTATGTATTATTGATGCGAGTTCCTGTAAGATATATTTAAGGCAAACACGCGCGAATGTTTGGTTGCCTAAGCGGCAGGCGTCTAAAGCATACAAGTCTAATGAAATACAAGGTCGCTACAATTATTAATTAGCTATACTGTATTAAATTCTAATTCTTTTTAAAAATTTTAAAAGATTTGATCGTAAGAAAGCTATTTAGAAATGTTCTTGGGGGTGTAATCCAGTTGACCGGTTTTTTAAAAAAGGCTTCCTCGCCCTTTCATTTTTTATATTAAAAAAAAAAGTTATTTCTCAAATAAATTATTATGCCTATTAATAATTTTTTTGATCAAAAGAATTTTTTTTCTTAGTTTTTAATACAAAATATTCATTAAATCTTACGATTTTATTTTAAATAAAGAAGAGAAACGGTTTAAGTTCAGGCTTTTGCCGCTAGAGAGCAGGAGTAGGCAGACACCTGTGTGAGCAGGTAGGTCAACTAACTAGTATATCTACCAAAGTTATGTTAGAGGAAATAATTTAATTTAATGAAACAGCCAATAGGAATAAAGCTTCGGTAATATTTCATTAATTTTTATTTTTATTAAAAGTGAGTAAGAAGATAGCTGGCAGAACAAAAGATAGAAAAGATAGATATCTAGTAAAAAATTTAAAAAATTAATTAATCAATTCAGGAAAAGTAAGACTGTATTAGATATATCATCTATTGCAATAGTATTGAGACTGAATCCCGGTAGTTAGGCAACCCATATGGCACACGAACACTAAAGTTTTCTTGCCTGCGTGAGAAATATATTTTTCAAGCAAACAAGAAAGCTTTAGTGTGCGTGTGCCATTTGGGCTGCCTAACTACCGGGCTTTAGTCTAAATATTATTGCATAAAATGGTACAGTGAGCAATATTAAGTCCCACCCATGCCTTTTCTACTTGTGAACTTAAAAAAATAATTATATATTTTTTAATGGAAACTTTCATGTTTCAAATATACAAAATTTCCAATAAATATTTTCATTTTCTTTTATAAAAACAGATGAAATAATCACAAGTAGAAAACGCATGGGTGGGACTTAATATTGGCCCTCACTGTATATTCAAAAAGGAAATTATTAATCTTGAAAAATTTTTATTAGTTAATTGAAAATTCTCCAAAAATAAAGAAAAGTTTATGTTTAATTTACTTTTCCCTTCCATTTGCAATAAGTAAACTTCCTATTTGAATGTATATTTAATTAATAATAAAAGTAATTTTAAAAAATATTTTTTTTAAAGAGATTAATATTTTGTGTGCGAGTTTTGAAAGAAGTGCCAAGTGCGATTTGAACATCACTAAAAAGAGGAGAAATTATAAGTAAATGCTTCGTTAAGTATAAAATAATAATTATATGCAAAAGAATCATCTTCTCCAACAACGTTGCATGATGACACATGGATAGATTGCTAACTATACGATAAATTAACATTTTTTTAACTTTCTACACTAGTAAGTGTTATATTAATGGAAATAATTATTAATAAAACAAATTAAAACGTTGCTAAATATTTTCGAGAGTGGAAAGAAAAAAAAGAAGAAATAATAGGGTATTTAATAAGAGCAAAACGAATAAAGTTTTATGTATAATATAAAGAATTCACCGTTGGGACTAATTGAAACATTGTTAAATTTAATTAAATTATCATCTAATTATAAATAAATAAATAACACAAGGTTATGTTTCAAAACGATTTTATTTTAGCTTATGCTACAGACATATGTGTTAAATACGACGAAATGCGCATAAGCTAAAATAAAATCCTTTGGAACTTAACCTTGTGTTATTTATTAATCTATAATTAGATGATAATTTAATTAAAGTTTTAGGGTGTGATGAATTCGGGACAAGTGGTTGAGATCCCCAAATGAAGGCAGCCCAGATAATGAAAAAAAAATTTATTTTAATGAAATTCATAAAATAAATAAATATTTTTTCTCTATAGAGACAATATAATTCCCTTTCAAATAGTACTCCGTTTTTTCCAGGAAACCGCCGACAAGGTTCACTTGTTTTTAGTAATAACTACTAACGTAAGACAAAATATAAAGGTAATAGATTTGATTGCCAGAGGATGAAAATTCGTTGGCTATACGCCCAGCCAGGAAATGGAGAGATGCGTGAGTGCTTAGATGGATAGGAGAATAGGAGAAAGGGAGTGGGAGCACTTCCGGTTTGGGTGGGGGGAGCACGTGGCCTACCAGTCGAGAATATTATCACAAAACGATCAAATCACAATACAACTAGTTGGTTGCTCTAAAAGAGATAACGACCTTGTTCACAAGTATTTCAAACAACAAATCAACTGAAAAATTTTGATAGAAATTTCTTATTAGGTCTATAGTCAAAAATAATATCTAAATTTTTAAGAACATTTCACGATTTTTACAGCTGCACGGAAGAGGAAAAAAATTTTAAAAAAGCCCCTAATAGAAAGCGAAATAACTAACAAAAGAGGGGTGCTCAAACACATGTAAAAAACAAAATAAAGATATGTTCGTTTAATACAAAAAAAAAAAACTGTAAAATAGTGCAAGATTGAATCTAATAATTAAAAAGTTAGTAAGTAGTAGTAATATAAGTACTTTAAATACTTTTAAAAATACTAAGTAGTTTTTTTGGAAACTAGTACCAGTATTTTTTCGAAAAAGTACTGGAAATCTCAAATACCAGTAATTGTTTTAAAAAGTACTGGAAATTTCAGTACCAGTACATCAAATTTAAAAGTACTTTAAGTAAAGTACTGGAAGTACTTAAATGTACTGAGGAGTTTTCAAGTACTAAAAGTACTGAGTACCCTAGCTCTGCCGACAAACAACACTGTTAACCGCCTGCCGATATATTGTATTTGAAAATATAATTTAATAAATTTATAAAGTCAGCAGCCGGAATGATTTAAAAAATAAAAGTAATAGCCTCAGCAAAATGAAGAATCAATATATGAGACCATCAGAGCCAGAACGGACTAACCCGCATTTCACTTTTTTTGGTTTTATGCCTTAGCATCTATTAAATTGTGAATTCCAGAGTAGTACAGCACTTCTCATGATATACTAGTACAGTACTACTCATGTACTGATCCGGATTTCACGATTTAATAGATACTAAGGCATAAGACCAAAAAAGTTAATTGTTGGTTAGGCCGTACTAGCACTGAAGGCCTCATATATGCCTTTTGTTATTTAAAGCCTTTTTCGGCATCTGAGGGCATTTAGACATATTTTGCCAAATTAATTGTTATACAATGTAATTTAGAAAGCGAACCCTAGGACAAGGACTGAGACAAGGGCTGTACTACTACATCTGTGCTACACCTCAGGTGCCTTCTCAAATAATATTATTTTCCGTTTTTTGCTATTATTTATTATATCTTGTCAATAATTTTTTGTTATTTATTTATTTCTTCTTTTTCAATTATTATTTCTACTTTTTATAAAATTCCGCATCCAACCACAAAAGAGAGAATGTGATTTGTCAACCACAGAAAGAAAGCTATATACAATGTGGCTGGGAATATAAATAAATAAATAAAAAAAAAAATGATCATGAGTTAAGAAAAAATTATTTTCACCGTTTGTTGAAAGGTTTGAATATTAATAAAATTTGATATTCAATAAAAGAAGACCAACTCACGTATTGGTGAATCATTGAAGAGTTTAATTCCGAATCACGAGCATTGATATTTATTGCTAAATGAGGAGTTTATTTATTTAAAGATAATTCTTATTAATGCCGAGATGTTGCGTTGACTATGAAATCAAGGCATCAAATAGATTCATCTCTAAAATTTAAATTCGTTAATTAAGTGAAGGTTATTTTCTGATGTAACAAATACTAGCTATTTAATAAAGGGTTGGAAATTTTGAAATTTTTTTTACAAGTCAACAGAATTGCCGGGGGGAGGGGGTAGCAAGTATTAAGGTTGCAATCTCCCTCAGGCGGAGATCCATGCATCGACTCTCTCCCAAAATCTCCATTTTGTAGAAATAAAAAAAAAAAAAAAAACTTAAATATACAGTATCTAATTTATATAGAGGGATTTCATGTCGAATAATACAAAAAAATGACATCTCTCCAAATTTATTGAAATTTTCCCCGAGATTTTATGGAATAATTGAAATCCCTGTTGCTTATCAAAAATTTTGTAAAAATAATTTGCGAAAACCGTTCTTCAAAAAAAATAAATATTTATAACGAATTGTGGCTGTTATACAATTGGATTAATGATATAAAAAGAGGATGCAGCCAATAGTAAAAAGCATCTATTTTGTTAACACTCTTTATTTCGGAACGTTTCGGCTTTTATCAACAAAGCCATCTTCAGCCCTCCAAGAGTATACTTTATAATATTAACATACAAAATAGATGTAGTCAAATTAGTTATAATACAATTCATATTGTACCAACACCGAGAAATGGTCCATAGAAAAAGGTCACTTAAACAAAAATTCTAAGAAATATTTAAAATAATTTGATTTAAAAAGTAAAATGATAAGAATATACTAATTATCAGAAAATGATATTTTTTAATCAAATTGGCAAGAAAATCAAAGTCCAAACTAATTTCCTAAAAAAGTGAGAGTGAGTTAGTATTTAAGTAATTCAAAATTTGTTATTTGGCATGAATTTTCGGGTGATATGAGCAAGTTAATAATTAACAAGTCAAAGTGCAGAGATGTTGAAAAATTGGTTGCTGCTGGAAGTCAAGGCAGAAGGACAAATGACGAGGCTGACGTCAGGCGGTGTGAAAATTTACTATAAAATGCAAGGGACAGAAGACTCGTGAGCTCAAATCATACAAAGCTCCAATCATACAAAAGCCCCATTCATATCAAGAGCTCAAATTTTACAAAGCTCCAATCATACAAAAGCCCCATTTTTTATACCGAGAGCTCCATTTTTACAAAGCGCCTTTAACACAGCTCAAAAATAAACCAATCATGAGCTCAACATTTAAACACAAATAAATAATTAAAACAAAGCTCAAATTTTACAAAGCTCCATTATACCAAGCGCTCAATAATTAACACATTAAATAATACAAAATAATAATTAAAACAAACAAATTTATTAAAATTAATCAAATTCATAAAAAAACAAAATAAATAATATTGAAAATAAACGAAGAAAGAAGAAACGAAGAAAAAGGAAGAAAGAAGAAAAATACAACAATTATAAAAAATCAAACAATTAAAAAAAAAACACATCAAAAAATCAACAATCAAAGAATCTGCGAGTTGACGTCCTACACCGAGTCTGACATCCTGATGATCGACATTTCGGTCAACAAGAAGCTGCCTTCGTCGAGCCGGACAACCACATAGCCGCCGAAGACATCGATCCCGAAACTCAACAAATCATCAAACATCTCTATACAGATAAGCTCAACTCACTAGAATTTTCTTGCCAAATAATAATATTAAAAAGAATTTAAATAAACAATAAACTTTTAAAGAAATAATAATTAAATTTAACTTATCAAAAAATAATAATAATTTAAAACGGACCTAGCAATAATAATTTAAAAATTTATATAAAATAATTTCAAAGACATTTCGGTCAGAAAAAGGGAATTCTTCAGGCCAAGTGTTCAATAATAATAAATTATAATACACGGTTTGAGGAATTCCATAAATTCGATTAACTTCATTTTTTTTATTTTTCAAATATTCAAAATTTAAACCGAGGTCATTGAGATTATTTTATCTAAAGAAGAGAAACAACTTATAATAATATAATTGAAATTTAAATAATAAGATTAATAAGAAGACACACATATTATTTTTATAAACCAATTTGAAAGTTAATCTCAATCGCTATTTTTTTTCCATAAATAAATTAATCATTATTATTAAAATTTAAACTTTTATTGACGTAATCAAAACCCAGAGTGCAACAACATTATATTTCAGATAATAATCGATAATTAATACCATTACACAGGCAACAGGGATTAGGACGATCTGAAGGCCATAATATATTATCCTAATCCTATTCAAGGAATAAAATCTTTGAATAACTTTTCTCAAAAAATTAATTTTTTAAATAAACATCAAATCATTTTTTAAATAGGGAAAAGTCTGTATCAGATCAATATGTATTTAGTCGAATGTATTTTTTTAAATTTTCAATACCCACAAGAGAGTATGAGAGCAAAGCCTTGAATGCCATTCAAGTCATTTAAAAAAATACATTCGACTAAATATGAATTGTATTATAACTAGAGACCGGATTCCTATGCAATTGCATATTCTATTTGCTAATAGGTACATCACTGAAAACCAATTTTCTATCCGAATCATGCCCCCTTGGAGCTAGGGTTCAAATTCTATATTGCATATTTTTGCATATTTGGCCAATATTGCATAAAGTTGCATATTTAAAGCTTTTTGGATATTTTAAATTTTTTTTCAGTAAAAGTTCCATTTTATTTTAATTTTTTTTTTTCTAAAAACAAAAAAAAAAAAAATTAAACGAAAAAAAAAAAATTTAAATCCTTTTATTACATTGTAAAAAATAAATAACTATATATTTTTTATTCTTTATATCCTCTTTTAAGAAATAAATTTAGTTTTGCTAGAATTTTCGTTGGATGAATATCAAGTCAGTTGTGTTCATAGTTCGAAGTCAAATTAATTAAAGAAAAAAAATGCCAAAATAGGGGTCCTCGTTTGCTTCAAAAATTTCGCAATGGATTGCTCCCTATGAAAAGGATAAAATATTTACGACTGAAGGTAATGTTGTTTTTTGCAATCCATGCGGAAAAAAATTTCGAGCTATCGGAAGTCGCAAGTTGATCAACACGTCAAAACAGGTATGTCGTTTAATTAGGTTTTTATTTCTTTAATTACAAATCGAGCCTTATTTTGTAGACTTACATTTGGCCAGCGTCAAACGTAAAGATGTCAAAACTCAGCAACTCTTAACTTCTATGCGTGGTATAGCTGAACAAACAATATTTTTTGAAGATTTGTGTCATGCCATGGTGGCTTCTGGAATCCCACTTTGGAATTTGCAAAAGACCCCCTTCAAAGACTTTTTGGCCAAATACACAAATAACAAAATTCCCGACGAAAGCACGTTGAGAAAAAATTATCTACCCATTGCTATAATAAGACTATAGAGAAAATTAAAAATGAGTTAGTTGATAATTATTTATATTTAATTGTAGATGAAACTGCCGACCCTAGGGGTATCTACGTAGCTAATTTATTGGTTGGCCCGGGGAAAAAGGAAATTTGTTGAAAAATAAATTAAAACATATCCTAGAAAAAAATCCTGGACTAGCGGATTTATGTAAAATCAATAAAATACTTCAAGGAGATGAAGTTGATGTGATGGAGGAAATCGAACGTATTGCACAAAGTTCATTTAAATATGCCCCTATCACATCTGTTGATGTGGAACGATCATTTTCAAAATATAAAACTTTATTAAGCGATAAACGCTATAATTTTAAAGAAGTTAATTTTGAAATGCTTTTAGTTGTAAATCACAATGCAAATTAAAAGCAATGATCTTGATCTCCTCATGAAAGCCGAAAGCAATTAAAGAAAAATTATTCTCTTTTTTCGCTTTATTTAATACAATTGTCGACGTTTCGACCAATTTTTCCGGCCTTCATCAGGACAATTGTTGTTGACTCGAGATTAGAGGGGCTCTTGGCAACTCCTGACATAACTGTTGGTGCGAACAGCATTAGGGCAAATGTTATGTTTGCCAAGAGCCCCTCTAAGCTCGAGTCAATAACATTTGTCTTGATGAAGCCCGGAAAAATCGACCGAAACGTCGACAAATGTATTAAATAAAGCGAAAAAAGAGAAATAATTTTTCTTTAATTGCTTCCGGCTCCCTTACTCTCCTCATTGTTAATTTTAATTATACGTTCAGTTACAAATTAAAAGTTAGTTTCTCAGAAATATTACGTTTTTTATTTATAAAGTGTTTATTTTGTTAAATAAATTAACACATTTGACTGTACTGATATTACTGTTTTTTTTTGTTTTGTTTTTTTAATTAAATTTAGTTTTTATTGCGAGACCAATTTTTTTTTTTTTTTTAATCATTTCCTTCCAAAAATAAAACACCATTAGTTTTACATCAGTAGAAATCATGATTTACCTTTAATTGGAAGCCATTTACTCAATATTTTTGCCATAAATATATTGCATATTTGGCTGCATATTTTAACACTTTTACTGCATATTATATGGCATATTTAGCGGTTTTTGCTGCATAAAAATCCGGTCTCTAATTATAACTAATTTGACTACATCTATTTTGTATGTTAATAATATAAAATATACTCTTGGAGGGCTGAAGATGGCTTTGTTGATCATAGCCGAAACGTTCCGAAATAAAGAGTGTTAACAAAATAGATGCTTTTTATTATTGGCTGCATCCTCTTTTTATATCATTAATCCAAAAAATAAATATTGCGGCTACCAAAATAGTTCTGGATCCATCCATATTCGATTTTTTTTTAAGTTTTTTTTGGCATCCTAGGCCATACAAACTTTAACGAAACTCAAATTACTTAAATATAGTATATGTTGGAGTACAGGCGCATTCATTTATACCGATTGGTATCTGAAATAAATATTCATCTGACTGCCTGGGGTCCGAACCCGCGACCCTTGGCTTTAAGATTATCAATATTGACATTTGTCAACACCTCCAAAGTCACAGAGACAGGCGGGAATGGGAACTTGCCCGAAATTAATAACAAATTTTAAAAAAGGCTCCTACTAAAAAATTTTTCCTTCCCTAGGTTTACTTTTATGTATTGTAGTTTTTGTCTTTCAATGTACAGATGATGCAAGCTGAATAATAAAATAGAATAAAATTAATATTGGTCTAAAAGGACTACTTTACCCCTAAATAATGTATTTTTATATCAGTGATACAAATGCTAACAATCGAATGTGGAAATCTCTCTTTTCCAGAAAATAAAAATAAATTCAGAAGACGTAAATAAAGAATAATTTAATATTTTAAAAAGCAAACGCTAATAAGAGATTTGTTTATAATTTTAATAAAATAAGATCGGAGACAAAGAAGGTCACTCCTCTTTTTTTATCTTCATTATTATATAAGAATAAGAATTGGAAAATTTTTTCCCAAATACTGATGATTCATTTAAAAAAAATTTTTTTATAGAAATAATGAAGGTTAATTTAATTAAGTGTGATTTAGTATGTTCTTAGAAGGTCGTTGTACGAAAACAATAAATAAATGACCTAACCAATAAGAATTGATATGTCTTCTTTTTATTCGAATGTCTTTCAACTTTTATTTTGTCAACATTGTATGTTTCACAGACGGGAATTTTTCTCACGGGGTAATTACTGTATGTTCTTTTGAAGGTGAAAATAACAATTGTGTTAATTAGGTGAAGAGAAGGAGAAACGGAGTACTAAATAAATAAATAAGTAATTTGTCTTTTCAATATCAACACAATAGGACAAATGACCAATGATTTGGGTGAGTGGTATTTTATTTTCATCTGGGAAAACATTCATTTCTATTTCCGAGATGAAACTAAGGAGTGGTATGTAGCCACTTCGAAAATCGTCTTAAGAATATAATCTCCAATTTACTTTTTTTCCTATAAGCATAATCGTTTTGTTTCAGTAGATTTATAAATTTCATGGAAACCATTCTTTAAGATAATCAATAATAAAATTTGCAATTCAAAATTATTTATGCAAAAATGCCTCTGAGCTAAATTTCATGTTGGCACTCCTCATTATTTGAATTAAATTTTTTTTTTTTTTTCCTAGATACTGAATAATTAGTGTTTATTAAAAAAAAAACTTATTCTATGAAGTATTCAGAAAGCTAAGTTCATAACACTTGAGCAACAAAATGCAAAGAGATTTCATTTCTCTAAACAGAAATGAAATATGTCGTCTCTGCAAATTAACAAAAGAAATGTGCGAATGAATTGAACTAATCCGTCAAAGATAAATTTTCGAAATAAAGCCTGGAATAAATATTAAATGCCCTCTAATTGGCCCTAGTAAAAAGACTAATAATGTACAGAAAGGAACAGAACAAAAGATCAGTCAATGGTTGCGTTTCGAAATGCCTCGGGTTCAAACATACCAAATACCAAATTCAGCAATTTCCAGAAGGAAAAATCCGAAATTCATTCGAATTTGTCTACATATAAAGAAGATATAGCCTTATAACATATAGGTCGTTAGTATGAATAACCAAAGAGAGAAAATAGCCATTTAAAGTAGCCATAATTTGGCTATTAATATACCATAGAGCTGGTAAAAAATGCAACTAGGACTAGAAAAATAAATTCAGAAAACCGAAAAACAGAAAAAGTAACAGAAAGACGTTTCGGTCTAATCAAGAAAATTATTATTATTATTATTATTAACAGTGTAGGTCGCTTCGACAGCAAGGGCTATACGCGCAAGAAAACTATTAAATTATGCAAGTAAAAAAAAAAATAATAATAATAATAATAAAATAAAATAAAGATAAAATTTTTGTTTGGAAAATTGTCGAGTTTGGTGCTGAAAAATTGAATTTTCGATATAAAGTCCGATTTCAATAATTAGTCCTCTAAATGGCCTCAGGCCACCGGGGCTTGGTGTGGGCGTTAGTGTGCTAACCTCGTATACCAAAAGTCGCAGGTTCGGACACAAGGCAGTGCGATGATTTTATATTTGGATATCAAATGGCTTAAACAAGAATGCCTGGACCCCCAATTTGTATATTAATGAAACGGATATCGTAAAAGACTTATATGGCCTGAGTTGCCGAAAATACAGTGTGAATGTGTGTGGGTGGGTGGGAGTGTGAATGAGAAAAAGTGTGAGTGTTAAAAAAAATGGCCTCAGATGCCGAAAAAGACTTTAAATAAATTATAGATGATACACAATAGACATCTAAACGTTCATTGAATAAAGAATTCGATTACGTTTAGCTTTAGATATTTTTAAAATAAATAAATAAATATTAACCCTTATGAGAATGTCGCGATTTTCTGTAAAAGGAAGCAATGGCTTTTCACCATTCGCCCTTTTAAGGAATTCAACCTATAATCTTTGGAATGAATCACTAGTTAAATAAATAAAACTTGGTTGATCCAGTCGATAAGCATCAAACCAATTAGAACTTTCTTCATGGTTTCGATAATGGCGTTTGGGCGTATTAGGTCCATTCGTTCCGGAGACTTCGCTCCAAGGAAGAAGGCGCAGCCCGGTCCCAAGAAGCTCTTCCTTTGTCTCAGTTGCTTATTGCATATTAAGATAAAAATAAGCGAAAATGTCAAAGTATTTGCTTCATTTTAGAAACCGATTCCGACCAACTAACAATATTTAAACTATATATTTTTTTTTTTGAAAAGAAAAAACAAAAAATGTTTTGAAAAATAATATAAAGAACCATTTTTACTTTCTCTTCCCTATATATGTTAATATATAGAGAGAAAGTATTGGTTTCATGTCAAAAATTCGATGTCGAGATTTTGATGGATGGGCCCTATACACGTTTTAAGGTCCCCTGAATCCAAAAAAGTGGTTTTCGCGGCATGGTCTGTGTGTGAACAAAATGTCTCAAGTACGAAAAAAGCTAGGAGATTGGAATTTTATATTTAAGTTAGGTACCCCCCTGGGACGTGACACTAAGCTTTTGAACAAAATCGGTCAGATACGATGCACTTTTTCAGTTTTTTTTTTTTTTTTTTTTTTTTTTTTCGATTTTCTAAATATATGCTCCAACGATTTTGATTAAAATTCAAAAAGCAATTATTTTTTAGATGCACTTTAAAATGTATATTCTCATTTTGGTATCCAAATGGCTTAAATAAAATCATCGGATTGCCTGGGGTCCGAACCCGCGACTTTTGGAATACGAGGTTAGCACGCTAACCCCTCCACCAAGCCCCAAGTGCGATTTTATATCTTGAAATCTAATATATTCCCGGGCTTGGTATAGTTGGTAGCGTGCCTACCTCCTAAACCGAACGTCGCGGGTTCGGACCCCAGGCAGTCTGATAATTTTATTTAAGCCATTTGGATACCAAATGGGCGTGAATGAGAAAAAAGTGTGAATGTTTTTTTTTTTAATATATCGGCTGAAACTATGTCGACACAAAAAATCTGGTGAGACAAGCACAGAACACAACTTTAAATTATAGAAGGTAAGAAAAAGTCGCTCTGCGACCAGTCCCACCAGATTTTTTAAAAATATATTTTTCATTCCTGTCTGTCTTAACTAAATTAAAAAAGATGATAAATCTATAGAGATAATTAATCAAATAGAAAAATGAAACAAAGTTCCAGTTGATGATCATATATTTTAAATGTTAATAAAAAAAAAAAATGGCAAATTGGCCAAAACTAGTTGTTATTTTTGAATTAAGGAAGGCCATTAAAAAAGAATAGAACCTACTACATTAACATTTCATGTCATTTTATTATATTATTATGATAATTAGATTGGAGAGTAGAAGAAAAAGAAAAAGAAGAAGGGGAGAGGTTTATTCCTCGAGGTGTTTGCACTTGGTATATCTGGATCCTTGAACAAAACAACTCTCTTTCTCTTTCTCTCATTTTTTTGCCACGAATGCAATTTCGCGATCTCAGCTGACCAAGGAGGTCGTCTGATTAAAATACGTCCTTCGTAGTGCTTTCGAGATAATCCAACCTTATATGCGTGGGAGTAATTAAAATGCATTATATAAGCCTCAGGATGTGTTACGGCGTATTCATTGCGCCAAGGACCTGTTCTAAAAGACCGAGAATGTCAAAAGATAAAATTTATGAACAATTATATGTGAGGTTTAAATGTAGGTAAAGATAAAAATTCCAAAAATAGATGAAAACAAATTTCTAACTGTAGAACGTTGGGGATCAAATGATTTAAATATAGTCGGAGATGAAGGGCCGGTTGCTTCACTTCTAGTCAAGTAAACCGACCGATAGCAAATCATTGATCTGGTAAACAAGAACACGCTAGCCTATGTCATGCGACAATATACAGTATTTCAATTTTATTGGCTACCATTAAATTGAAATAAATAGAGACGGGGTCTAAATGGCCTCCGTTGCCGAAAAAGACCTTAAATAAATTAAAAAAAAGAACCCTCTAGAGATTTGAGTTAAAAACTGAGTTTTTTCACATATAATTAACTATTTGAGGTATGATAAGGAAAGTTTTGTGAAGTTAGCAACATAATAAAGGCATTATTTATAAAAGTTATTTAAAATTAAAAAAAATCTTAAAAATTAAAATAATGTATTAAAGTTAATTAATTTTTTATAAAAAAAAAAATTTAAAAGAAACAAGGCTTGCATTCCTAATTTCATCTCTTAGTGTAGCCTTATATCGAACTTTGGATCTTTACTAACTAACTCCGACTGGGCTCTTATTTATTTTATTTTATTTTTATTTTCTCATCTCTCAACAGAGATTAACTCCAATTACAGAGAGACGGAGGACACTTTGGCACTGTTTGAAAATTTTCATGGCAAGTGGGATTTGAACCCGAGTTGGGTGGGCAACTCTAGATTCGTAATCCGCAGCTTATCCGATTAGACACGAGCCTCCTGGTTTAATTCTAATCATATGATTAGATTAACTAGTTATGAAAAGACTCAAAAGTCAAGGCCAAGTAGCTTTTTTTTATTAACATTTAAAATATATGATCATCATTCTTTCCTTTGTATCATTTTTCGAACCGAGGGACAGGAAGTTAATTAGAAGTGAAGCAACCAGCGCTAAATGGGCTTAAAAAACGGTAGAAGTTCGCTGGTTACTAGGCCCGTCGAGAGCCTTGGCGGACTACGAGGTTGTTAGAATATTTTTAATACAATACTTTATTGTTGTCATTAAAGGAAGTCACGAGAAGCAAGGTTGGAATTTTGCAGATAAGAAGAATTTAATTAATTTGTTTTAAGATCTTTTTCGGTATCTAACGTAAGACCATTTAGAGACCACATTCATATTTATTTCAAATGATTGGTAGATAATTAAATTGAAATAAATTTACCTCACTTGGGTTGGGAAGCGAACCCAGGACCCCAGACACAAGAAGCTAATATCTTTTCTATGAGTCACGGGTAATTAAAGGGTCAGTTAGGAAGAAAAAAAAGGTCTTATTCGACATTTAAGGCCATTTAGACCCCATCTCTATTTCAAATGATTGGTATGGTAGCTAATTTAATTCAAATGGGGTCAGGAAGCGAACCCGCGAAGAAATTTTTAATACTATGTATATTTCTCACTCTAAATTATATTTATTCAAGTTTTTGGGGGAGGGGAGGGGGTAGTAGAAAATGATTGTCATGATAACAAAATTTAAAATTTCCCTGTGATCGATTTTAAATTTGACACCTTGCGTTTTAATATGCTAGCGGAAACTAAATATTTAGTCTGAACCGGTGTAATTTAATATTCAAAAAATAAATAGCACGTTTTAAATATTAACAAAAAAAGGGCATTTTATAATTAAATTAAAATGAAATGAGTTGTGATTGATTTTGGAGATTTGTTAGTTTTTCCTACAAGTCATTATTCATTCATTAAAGTTGTTCAAGTTTTTCTGATATATTTTTTTCAGTATTTAATTGCTTAACATATTAAGATTCCAGTTTAGTCTGATAAAAATCACCGATCTCGTTTAATAAACGATTTATTGGGTATATTGGTAATGGTTTAAACGTTAAGGTTATTGGCCTGAAAAACGAGTGGAACCACCAGTCTTTTGAAACCCGTAAATAAACACCTTGATTTCTTAGCTTGTTTTTACTAATTGAAAAATAAATAACAGAAAAATTGATAAATTAAAATAAAACAAATAAATGAAATGAATAAGAAAAGGAGGAGTTGGCTCAAGATAAATAAAAAAAGAAAAATTTGCAATACTTTCTGCTCCCCTTAAACATAACATAAACCTTTTCCTTTTGATTATTAATTTTTTTAAAAATATTTTTAAAATAATACTCAAAAAGATTTTTAAAAAATTTCAAAGGAGTTCAGGCAATTTCAAAACGTGTACTTCTATGAAAATTTCGCGTCGCGGAGGGGGGGGACCAGAAGGCTCGTGCCCCCCCCCCCCTAGAAAGCTCCCTGTCCCAAGAAAAATTGAGAAAAAATGGGGCTTTTTAGGCCCCCCGGGGGATAGCTGGTCCCTCCCCAGCCAAATTCTCTAGTTACGCCCATGGCCGAGCATCTGTAATTCGAAAATGCAAGCCAAGAAGCTCTCAAATATATATGAATGAATCAAAACAACAATCAGCGAAAAGGGTTTAATATCACTTACTATAAATAAAAATAATTGATCCTATTCTTTATTGAGAATATTAGGTTGCAACAGAATTGATTTATTCATTTAGGCTGAAGGTCTAATTATAATTAGAGATAGTTCGGATAATCAAATAGAAATTAATAAAACAAAAATTTCGAAAATATGTAAAAAAATTGAAAAAATCAAACGACATATATAGATAATTCTATTGAGCAAATAAAAGAAATATAGAAATATAAAACATTCAAAAGTATCCGGGGGGGGGGGGGGGCGAGCGCCCTCCTTCGCCCCCACCTACATACGCTACTGAGAGGCAGCAAAGAAATTAAACTCTGAATGCTTTACCAATTAGTCGGAAACATTTCGGTGCTTTTATTGTTCTTCAGTCCTTTAATTGATATGTGTATATGTTGCTTAGAGTTGGTCCAATAATATAGCATATACTTTGAATTTTTTGATATATAAATTAAATAATATATTTGACAACCATTAAATTCATTAACGCCTAAATATAATAATCTATATATATAATAAAAATGAAATGGGATGTATGTATATATGTATATAGAAATCCAAAATTTTCAATGAATCTATTAGAAATTAAGTACACATATAGTATATGGACCAGGGAGAAGTAGTAATATTTTGAATCTCTTAAATATTTTGGAAAATTAATTATAATCAAATTTCTTCAATATGGGAACACAAAATCTACAAGTTGGCTTGGAAATTAGAGAGGCAGTTGCTCTATGACCAGCTTTCTGGGTATAGGACTAAGCCGGTGGGAGGAGCTACCCAGCCAGTTGAAAAAAAAGAATAGAGCAAGCATACGAAAAACCCTTTAAACATGAACATTGACATTTCGGTGTATATAGACCCTTTCGTTATGGCCAGGCTGTATCCTTGTTTGAACTCAAGATTCTTCCTTAACACTTGCATTGCAACCAGAAATATCCCATATTGGCAATAAACTTGCCCGCAGGAGGCGAGCAAGGGAGTCCAGGGGGCTCAGCCCCCTGGCTGGGCGGGCTTTGGGACTAGTTATATATATAATAGTTTACTATTACTATTTATATAACAAAATATAGGCTATACTATTGAATCAACTCTGAACAACATATACACACATCAATTAAAGATGGAGCATAATAAAAGCATCGAAACATTTCCGGCTAATCGATAAATAAGTTTGGCATTGAGACCGGATTATTGGGAATTTGGTTTCGATTGAGTTCGGAGTCCCGAAGCTCCTAATGATCTAAAAACAAACCCGTTTTAACAAAAAAATCTATCAGCACCGAAGAGGATCAGAATAAATGTAGAAATCATGTTTACCGAACACAGATGGAGTGAAAAAATAAAGTTTCCTTTAAAAACGTCAAAAATTGATCATTCTAGTAACTATGCCATTTATGTCAGGTGACAAACTTCCTTAGTTCTGCTAATTTATTAATGTAATTTAATTCTTTTTAAATAATTGGATGGATATATATATTTAAATAATTGGATGGAAAAATATATAGAGTTGGGCACCAACTAAATGTTAATTAAACATTTAGTTAAAGTAAACAAATCAGATTTCTATATATATATATGATTAAATTAATTTGATTAAAAATTTAATCAAATTAAATTAATTTTAATCAGATTAATAAAATTAACCAAATTTTGATTAATATATATTTGTTAAATTTTTATATTTTTTTGACTTACATTAGCTCAGCAACTAGTGAGCTGATTTTAAGAAATTTGTCCCGTACCTAAAGGATAGAGATTATATTCCTAAAGTTAATATGAATAATACGAGTAAAGACAATTCTTAAATTCAGTTCACTAGTTATCGAGATAACTAATGTTATAAGAAAGAAACCCATCCTAGTAAAGTTTATTATTAAATTTATAAGCATCGTTGGTACAAATTTCTTAAAATCAGCTTACTAGTTGCTGAGCTAAGTCATAAAAATTTAACAAATATATTTTAATCAAAATTTAGTTAATTTTTTTAACATGATTATTTGATTAAAATCATATCAGAAATGTGATTTGTTTACAATAGTTTAACTAAATTTTTACTCAAACTAAATCAAGAATATTAGATTCTTGATATGATTTGTTTAATTTAACTAAATTTTTAATAAACATTTAGTTGGGCACCAATATATATATATATATACATTTCACATTATCTCACAGACAACCATGTTTTTAATATTAATATTTAAAAGAAAGAAAAATTGGAGTATTAAGATAATGATGATGACAGTAATATTGAAATGCAAGTGAAAGAAAGTGTATTTTTTCTAAGTTTAAAAACATTCAATGAAAGATAAAATATTCGCATTATAGTTAAATAAGGGCTTTATCTTGAATAATATAATAATATGGATTTTATTAGTAATACTAAAAGATTATAATTGAATAAAAGGCATAATAAAACAAAGTTTTAGCTATTCGTTTCAAGGGCATCTTCAAATACAATTTGGTTTAAATGTGATATGAGTTTAGGCCCATGTATCTCTGGATTGAATGGCATTGGTATTTTAATCAAATATAGCATTCAAGTAGCCAAAATAAATAAATCTATTTCTATTCTATCTATTATAAATATGACAACTCATATAACTTGGTCAATTTAATAAAATGAAAACTCACTTATTTCATTTATCCAACTGATCGCCACTTATTTTTGTTAAATGATAGTTTATTATAGATTGAAAAAAAAATCCCCTCTTAAAAATAAAATCCAAATTTAATGAGTTTATGAAAGCCTAAGTGTAAAGTTTAAAAATACTCAACAAAATAATCACAAATAAATTCAAATATTGATAATTAGAGCAGCACTTTTGTATATTCTTTGAATTCAAATTAGTCTTAAACTTTACCAAAATAAGTATTTAATAAAATACTATTAAGGAAATATAAAAAATTAATAAATAAAAAATGATAGGTGTCAATTTGGATAGTGAAATACGAGTACCCGGTATGACAAAACACATAAATATAAAATTCAATAATATATTATTAATTTATTTATTGATGATGAATTGATTTAATTTTGAAGGAAATATTTGATGAGAAATCAAACCTTTTTTGAAGATGCAGGCATGCAGGTCGGAGCACGAGACGAGTCGTAGGTTAGGAGACTGCACTTCCACATCTGTATTTTCATCTGATATTGAAGAACACACACACATTTATATAAAAAATACTTCACTAAACACTAATAAATCACTTCACTAATAAAAAATTAACTTTAGTATATTTTATAATTAATAAACCGGTATAAATGCGCGGGCCAACATGGAATTGACATTTGAGAGGCGACCGAATGACTGCATTATCAATTGACTTCCCATATTTGTAATATTTTATTTATTTATTTTTTAAAATTACTGAAATATTAATTTATTTAATATTCAAAATTAATAAATAATTTATAAATAAGAAATAATTAATAAAAAGAATATTTTTTTATTTAAAAATATTATTAAAAAGTCAGAGGGAAATTTTAAATCTTTTTTCAATTAAAAAATTTTTTTATTGATTTACAATATTGTTTTTTAATAAGATAGCTAAAATTAATATTGTTTTTTAATAATAAAATTATTTTATAAATTAATATAGACCGATAGTTTTTTAAATAGAGGTGAAATACAGGTATATTTAAATTCAATTTATGAATTCGGATATCAAAGAATCTCCAATGATGGAGGGCATGGAATATAAAAATCTGATGGTCGCACAGCACACAGAAAGTTGTATTCTGTGCTTGTTATACCATATTTTTTGTGTCGACATTTGTTTAGTATCAGCCAATATATTAAAATTCAAGATGTAATAAATATTAGCATGGGAAAATATTTATATTTTGTTGCCATAGCAACCATTTCTCCTATGGTTTTTCTGTGGAAAAGTTTTTTTAAAGGAAAATTTTTAGACGAAATTTTTCCGCCCTGTGAAAAATTTGGTTTTTGCCTAATTAAATTACTAAATTTTTCCACCCTGCGTTAAATTTTTCCTTTTGCGGAACTTTATTTTTTTTTTTCGCCGCCCCTTAAATCGTGCCACCCGAGGCCCGGGCCTCACGGGCCTAGGCGGAAATTCATCACTGGTATGAAGTACAAGAGTAAAGTGGTCTTCAAACAATTTTGAGGATAAAATAAGAATATACATTTTAAAGAGCATGTAAAAACTAAATGATTTATGAATATCAATCAAAATAGTTTTGAGAAAATCGAAAAAAAAAACCGAAAAGACCATCAGTAAAGCCCTAGTACTTTTTGGGCAAAAGCTTATTTTAGTCTTTTTTTGTTTTTTTTACTCATAACTCCGACAAAAATGGTCCGATTTCCAACTTTTTTTTCGTGTAGTTTTCAAGAAAAAATACAATTAATTTTTTTGGATAATTTTTCTGTTATTTTAAAATTTCAAACATTTAGCCATTTTCTGAAAATCAAGCATACTTACATACGATTTTCTTGAACAATTTTTGTAACAAACAACTCTTCATTCCAAAACTTTTCAGGTGGTTCCGATAGTGGACACTCCATGCCTATTATTTTTTTTTCGATTTTTGAAAATTTTTTCCTATTAATCATTTTTTAAAAATAGTAGGCACGATTTTCAGAAAATGGCTAAATGTTTGAAATTTGAAAATAACACAGAAAAATTATTTAATTGTATTTTTTCTTGAAAACTTCACAAAAAAAAAAAAAAAAAAAAAAAAAAATTTGGAAATCGGATCATTTTTGTAGGAGTTATGAGCAAAAATCCAAAATAAGAGAGGTTTTTTTTTTTTTTAATTTGAACAGGTGATCAAAAAAAAAACCAAAAAGTTACCAGGAGGGGTTTTTAAAGGGGTACTACAAAATATCAAAAAATGGAAGAAATCAAAAATTAAAATTTTTCAAACCGCTCGTTTTGGGGTGGAATGCCCCATATATAGGTAAGACAAAGTAAAAATTTGCTGCGACTAACCGCGCATCACCCAACTTTTTTTTATGTAAGGCCATTTAGACCACGTTTCTTTTTTTAAATTAATTATTATCCAAGAAAAAATTTTTATCACTTGGATCTTGGCCTCAAGCACAAGAGATCATACAAATATTCTCTTATCTCCTATAATTTAAAGTTGAGCTGTGCTGTCAAACGAAATTTTTTGTAAAAATAAAATTAAAAAAAAAAGAATCTCTTCACAATGGGAAATTTGTAATTTATACATTCTTCATGTTAGAAGAGAAAAAAAATAAATTTATATATAGTTGTATAAAAAGAAAAAGACAAAGTAAGTTAAGCAAGCATGACTATCCCGGGGATTTTTTCCTTTGGCGCAAGGCTGTTGCCTATTGTCATTTCTTGCGCGTCCTCGCATTGTTCTGAGCCTCTACAGCAACTGCAGTTGGTTGGAGTGGGGGATTTCGTGATACAGGCTGCCTGCATTAGCAAATGCAGCAACTAAATGCACTTGATATTCCCATCGTTGAATTTAATTAAATGACATAATATAGCCGTCATTCCATTACATTTACTAGCATATATTACTTTATTTAAAGAACTTTTAGATCATTTATTTTTACTTTTTAACCCATTTATTTAGTTTTAGAGTCGAGGCCTTGAATTATCCAGGAGGGAAATCTATGAATTTTCTCCGTGTGCCTTAAAGCAGAAATAGAAGTCTTGTTTCATGATATAAGTTAATTGCTCGAGAGAAAATTGATTTAAATTATATTATATATTTAATTAAATAATTAATTAAAATAAATAATAATAAATCTAATTGGTTAGGCCTACTTAAAATTTTTTTTTCTTACGCCAAATTTCCATTATAAATTTAAAGAGAAAAAAATATAAATTCAACTTTCCTCCTATAATCAATCACACTATAATAATTTGTCTACCGAAATTTACTTGATATCTCCTCCAAACTCCCAAAACCTTGATACGCCTTAAATATCATGAGGTAAAATCAGAAACCAAGATTCTTAAAGAATGTAGGTTTGTATTCGGTTGTAGGATCAATTGATTTGTGCAACCATTTGTCTGTTACTACTCGTGACTATAGTCCTATGTATCCTAAGATCAATACCCGTATTCATGTTCGTTCCTTGAGGAACAAGGAATCCTTGTGCCTATATAAATGTTAAGATATAAGGATTCCTTGTTCCTCAAGGAACGACTATAAATATGGGTATAAGGGTATAAATCTCTAATTTTTGTCAAGTCTAGGAATTGCAATACCGGACCAAAAGTTCTATACAGGTATCTTTCAACATAAAATACCAAAAAAAGGGTATTTAAACCTGTGAATACCGTAATGAGAAATTTGTACAAATGACTCAAAATACCGGTATGCGGTATCCCTAGTCTAGTCCTAAGGTGCTATTTGTGTGCAATTTTTGAGATTAATTGAAATAGATTGTGGTCATTCTATTCTTGTAAGTTGACCAGGTTTTCCTTACAGTGCCGGATTTAAGAGAATGCCGCCTCTAGGCTAAAGTCTATTTGCCGCCCCCTCTCTAGTTCATATTTCCTTAACATTTGTTTTATAAAATGTTTTCTACAATAAATATATACTAAAATTCGTAAGGAAAATTTTAACGTCTGAAATACTTCATTTTAAACTTAACTTTTGAAAAAGCCAAACTGCCGCCCCTGAAAATTTTGGCCGCTCTAGGCTGCAGCCATCTTAGACTATTTAGAAATATGGACCTGTTTCCCTAACTCTAGACAAAAGTCGTGCTGGCTAATGCAACGTTTACTCCTCGTGATTTGCGCTAATTTCCGATAGTTTTTTTTTTTTTTTTTTCTATCTTTTTGTTTCAATGGAAATGTATGAACATGTTTATTAATGGGCATACATTTTTTTTCTTTTCAAGTTTTGTTTGTTTGTTGTTTTTGTATAATAAATTTGTTTTGTGAGTGTTTGGACTTCTTCGTTAATAAATTTATTTTACATACATTCCCGTTTACAAAATGAACAAATATGCTCTAATAATCAAAACAATTGATCAATTCGTAGAAGATATTTCAAATAAGAATAAAAAACAAATTATTCTTTATTTCCTTCAAATCAAAATATTCTTTGGAAACCAACTTCGAAATGAGTAAATAGGAATCAATCTATTTGACAGTATGATCTGACAAGAAAAACTACATATTGGAAATAGAAAGACGTTGCTTTCAAAGTATATTGAATTAAATAAAAAAATCATTGGAATAAATTATAGTATATAGATCTTTTTGAAAAAGGGATTTCTGATATATAACTTATTCTTATAATCTAACTGGCTTTTAGATAATCGAGATATTATGTGAACTATAATCTGTTAGGGTGAGGATGCAATAAATAAAAGGGAAATTTTCGCAGGTAGAAATTTGTTTGGCAGGTCGTAAAGGAGAAAGGCTAGAATGGTGCCAAGCATGCACCGCTAAAGAAGATGAGGAAGACGAAAGAACGAGTTGAAAACAACGGTCACGGAGGCTCCGTCCGTGCCTTCACTGGCAATCCTATCTCTTCTCTCATCGGACTGAGAGAGGATAGGATAAGACAGCATTTAAATATTCCAAAGAAATTATTTTAAAAATAATAAATGCTAATAGCAATTGAAAGAGACCAAAATTTTAAAAATCTGATGTGACTGATCGCACAGCACACAACTGTCTCTTACCTTCGGTAATCAAAAGTTGTGTTCTGTGCTCGTAACACCAGATTTTTTGTGGACATATATTTATTTTACGACAGTACGGTACATTAGAGAGATGTAAAATTTATAAGCATGGGAAAATATTTATATTTTGTTACCATGGCAACCATTTCTATCTTTTCTGTGAAGTTCAAGAGTAAAGTGTTCTTCACAAGATTTCAAGGGAAAAAATGAGAATATACATTTTAAAGAGCATCTAAAAAAATAATTGATTTTTGAATTTTAATCAAAATCATTGTAACAAATTTTGAGAAAATCGGAAAAACTGAAAAACTACATCAGTAAAGTACTAGTACTTTTTGGCCGATTTTGATTAAAAGCTTATTTTCACGCTCCAGGGGGGTGTCTAAATTAAATATAAAATTTCAACCTCCTAGCTCAATTCCTCAATGCTTTAAATTGAACACATACAGACAGAGCATGTTGCGAAATCCACTTTTTTGGATTCAGAGGACCTCAAAAGGTGTTATCCATCAAAATCTCGACATCGAATTTTTGACATGAATCCAATACTTTCATAATAATATATTTGTATAGGTAAGAGAAAGTAAAAATCTTACGAGCCCAGTAAAAATAAATTTAATACGTCTACGGTCTGCTACTCAATTTTTTTGTTATACTAAAAAAAAAAAAAAAAAGATAAAAACACAGGAATGTCCTAATGGCTCTTTGGAAGCGTATTCGATTTTCTTGATAATTTTTGTATAATGGTATCGAAAAAAAAAAAATCTCAAAGAGAATGTAGGTGCGCCGGTCATTAGGAAATTATTCGTGGTCACTTTATTTTTTTTGTTTAAGTTTATTATTATCATTTTTATTTCTCTTAAATAACTTTTGAAATTATTATAAGTTTAATATTTTTATGTGATGAGAAGAGAAAGAATGCCTAAGGGCAAAGAAGAGAGATTTTATTAACAAATTATTAACTGGACGACATTCCAACGCAGACTGAAAATTGTCTTGTATGAATATGAATTATAATATCTGCTTCAAATATATATATACAGTAGAACCTCGCTTAACGAGCACCTCTCATAAAGAGTAATTCGCATATCGAGCAAAAAAAAATTGTAAAAAATGACTCGCTTCACGAGCGACTTTTCGCATAACGAGTACATGAATCAAATACTTTCTCTCTATAGAGGTAAGAGAAAAAGTAAAAATAAATTAAATATTATTAAATTAAAGGGTTTTTATTAAAAATTATCAAATTTATCATTATTAATTAATTATTAGGAACACGATGAAAAAACTCTAATCCATAAATATCGACCTTCTGGTTCCAATAGCATATGTCGCTTGTATTCGCACATTTTCTGAGAAAAGTGTTATATTGTGTTATATGTACCATGTACCAAAATTAATTGAATTAATTATTAGGGAGATAATCAGGAAATAGATGAAGATGACTCACTTTCAACAATATTTTATCTAATTTTCTTTGAATAAAATGTTAAAAATAACATTTTGTGAGTATTTTCTCGACATGGAATACATTATAGTACTTATTTTATATTAATTCATATGAGAAAAAAATGTTTCGTTAAACGACTGAAGTATATTTTTGGAAAATATATATATTTTTTTTTTTCAAAATCAGACAAATTTAAAGACAAATAATATTACATCATAATAAAAAGGAGAAAATTAGAGAAATTACGTAAAAAAAGGTAAATTAAAGTATCAAAGACATGACTTATCAACGAGAACAAAGTTTGAATACAAAACCATATCAGGTCATCTTTTCTAGGTTTCTTTATGTACCAGAAAAAAAAATCAGGTTAGCAGATTCTACTTGTTCTTTGATTCTACGAAATCAACGAGATATCGAGAGAAAGAGAGAAGATCATTGTGAAAGAGTAAATCACCAAGTTGTCTTTAACTCTCTAAACACCTTTAAAAACTAAATAAAAAAAAAAAAAAATTATAACAAAAAAAAAATAAATAAATAGCTTTGTCAAGTTCCATAAAATTACAGATGAAAGTAACGAATTTAATTTTCCGTGAAAAAAAAAAATTTAAAAAAATAATTGCTTCATTGATATTAATTTCACAGATTAAACAATAGGAGAATAAATAAAATCGGTGTTACCGCGCGCGGAAATAGAGCTTAAAATTAGTTATTGGAAAAATATTTTATTTATTATATCATAATAGGAAATTTATTCACAAAAACAGGGGAGATCATTTATTTACTAATTTCATTTAAATAATATAATGATGAAACCGAAAAAGTTCAATCAAAAAGAGATCAATAAGCAATGAATTGCTTCTCGCATCTTCCCAGGATAAAAAATTTTCTGGGAAGTGTGGGCTAACAAAAAATTTGGAAATTTAGGAGCCTAATAAGTACATATTACTTTCTCTTACCCTATATATAAAATATATTGAAGTTCACGGCACCGGTTGAGAATAACATTACACACTATAATTTCATCATTTACATAAATACGAGTATCTCGCGGCACCCCTTAGACATTCTCACGACGCCCTTGGGTGCCGCGTCCCACCGGTTGGGAACCACTGATCTAAAGCCATAAAAAAATAGCCTATCTATGGGTATCAATCATTTGAAATAAATAGGGATGGGGTCTAAATGGCCTTGGATGTCGAAAAAACCTTAAAACAAAAAAAAAAAAAGAAATAAATATCTCCATATATCCTTTTAATTTGAAATATTAATACGAAAAATCCCACCACAATAACCCTCAGGCAGCTCTACAAAGAGAGGGAGTTGCTGTGGCATCATCCTATTATATAGAATGGACGTAAAGAAGGATCTCTTTAAGTGATGAATTAATCGAAATGCCAGTGCTGGGGAGTCAATCCTCAAACTAGGATACTCGTCCTTGAAGGAGTTGGATAAAAGAAAAAATGATACCCAATGCAATAAATTTTTGTCGTTTGGGTCGGGGTGCAAACCCGTTGCCCCTAGCAAAAGAGACAAGCACTCCACTACTATGCAATGACCCAAAGGCAAAAAAATTACCCCTCCTCCCCGAAAATCTCCTCTGGATCCGCCCTTGGTTTGGGGTGTGGGTCTGCGTGCACCAAGGGTAAAAAATATGATAGCATGAGAAGTGCAAAGTCCTTAATGAGATAAAAAATACAATATCTCCAAGAAGAGTCGGTGGCACAAGTGTCTGATGCGCTCGAAAGTGGAGCCTTGAGCTTAGGCAACCAAAATGCTTAGGCGTCAGAAGTGTTATCTTAAAAGTAGCTTTTCCCTTTCAGATAAAAAGATGATTTATTTATTTTAAAAATATTCGCTTGATTGACTAAGCTCAAGACTCCACTCTCGAACACATCAGGTACTTTTGGCGCCGACTATACTATATATTGATAATTTATAATATCCATACAAGAACTGCTGAATTAATATGTTAACTAATTTAGCTGATTATTTGTGGAAAAATGTTTAAGCCTAAATATGTTAGTTGTTTAATGGAATCAATGATGTAACTGATGATGATGATTTGATATTTTATATCTCAAAGAACTGGAAGTGAAATTTTACAATTGATTCTAAAGAGAGAGGAGAGAAAAAGAGTAAGAGACAGTGTGTTAGTAAAATGATTTCTGAAAGAAAGCTACTCGCCTTCCTCTTTCTTATTTTCTTTCTCTCAATTCAGATAAAATCGATGCTGTTATATTTTATTAACTAATAATTGAAAGATAATTCCGAAACAGCAAATAAAAAGAGAAATCGGATTAAAATAAATTGGGATCCATGGGAAATAATTATCATCAAAGGTTTGATTATCAATGACCGAAATAAAAAATTTCATTAAATGTGGAATATGAAAAAAAAAAGAAAAGTACCGCTCTCTCGATTTATTATATATTTCTTGAATTGGTAGTAAAAATCTAATAATACAAAATAAAACTTTTTTTAAAATAAAAGAACGGGAGTGAATTAAAAGTAGCTATTAAAAAAATTATCATTATCCAATTCTATTATTTGTTTAAAATAGCTGTATTGTTTATAAAATATTTTTTTTTAATTACTAGGCTTTAAATGGATATAATTTTTTAAGGCGGTTGAGCAAGAAAACAAGTAAAAAAAATACCTAACGTTAAAAAATGAGACTTAAACATTGTTAAAAATATTTTAATTAATATACTGTAATTCCTATATTCTGTAGGCCTATAGAAAGTAAAGATGTAGCAAAAAAGTGATACTAATTTGGATATTTTTTTTTACTTTCAGTAATTTGGTAATTAGACAGAAATTTTTTTCGTAATCTCCATCTCCCAAATTAATACATTTTAATATAAAATATTTTTTATATTTTATAATAGTATTTAAAATTTTAACACCATGTTTTTCTCTATATATTTATCTTTATTTATAATAAAGAATTATATATATCATGTGTTGGTCCATGAGGTAATTATGAAAAACATATAACCAAGTATTTATTAATTTAAATAAGCGAGTGCGTACTGTGGTCCAGTAGTAGGGCATGTTGAGCGTAAATCGACAGATCCGTGGTGCGACTCCCGGCGGTACCTACATTTTTCGCTTATTTAAATTAATAAATACTTGGTTATATGTTTTTATTTATAATTATAAAGGAAGGGTGGGGGGAGGGTTTTGAACCCCCATATACTCTACTGTCTATGACCCTGGTTGGCTGTCTTTGGATTGATTTGATCAAAGTGACCTGATGAGGCGATGGGGCTTAATAATTCGAATAAAATTAGACTTGAGTTCGAACCCGGCTTGCCACAAAAATTTAACCAAATCGAGCGTCTCTACTGGAGCAATGGGAATATAATCCCATCTAGTTACAGGCTCCAAGGGGCTGAGTTATGGGCATGAACCATTCCAAGATTGATCCTCTCCAGGGGCCTTGTAACCGGAGAATGATATGGGGAGGACAATAGATCTAGGTCACAGCACAACGTCAAATCAAATTGAGTTGGTCAAAATGACCATCTTGATCATAGAGGGTTTAATTGAAAAAATAAATATATCTGTTTAAACTACAGCTGTTTTACTGTTCACTGACCTATCACACACACATTTTTTTTCCTGATTAACTTTATAATAAAGCGTAAAAGAAAATATGAATAGTTAATAATATAATAGATTACGCAATTGAACTAAATCTATACAAAAGAAAAAAAAAAAAATACTTGATTTCAAAATTAACAAGTTTTGTAATCAAAATTTTTAGTAAAATTTTTTTCATAATATTTGTTTTTTTATATTATCTTTAAAATTAATCAAAGTTAGATTGCTTGTGAGTGAGTAGGGCCCCTCTTTCATAGGCACACAGACACAACACGCACATACAATCCTGGAGTCTTATAATTAATCATGACGTCATTTTGGGAATTGGAGGGTTGTATTTAAATTGAAAAAGTTTTCTTTTGAGTTATGACTTAAACATAGAAAGTCAAAAAAATAAATAAAAGAGAAATAAAATTAATGAAAATATCTTTTTTAAAAAAATGCAAATTTTTTCAAAATTATTTATTTAAAAATTTCGAAATTTTCAATTATGAAATTATTTAATATAATAAGAAAGTCAAGCTACTTTTCTTTAAACTATATTTGTTTATCAATAATTTTTCAACCCTTAAGGAGAAGAACAAGATAGATTTTTTTAATTAACTCTTGCTATTATACTTTCGCTTTTTTAGCGCCCTTGAGAGGAAAATGAAAATTTTTCAGGTCTTTAACAAAAAAAAAAAAACGACATAGTCGCGCAAAGCTTATAAAAACGACAACAACCCATTTGTAATTTAAAATAATAAGATAAATTTACTTTTAAAATAATGTCATCGTAATTTCTTCTTTTGTTATTTTTCATAATAATATAAAAATCATTCTCAACTTACAGGTAGGCCACTCGGTTAGTAAGAAAATTGTTTATTGTTTTTTCTCTTTTTATTTTCCCATTATTCTTAATAAGAATTATGATATTAAAAAGACAACTCCATTTTTTTTTTATTATTAGTGGGAAAAATATAAAAAACTAATGACTATTATCGTATCCAATCATCCTTTGATTCGTAAAAGACTCTGCTCTCGTTTTTTAAAAATTAATTTAATATTTATCTCCCCTTTCGGATAAGAAAATGGGAACTTGTGGGTCGTTAAGCCAGTGACTTTGATTAGAGATAGTATTGAGATCAGAACGCTGATATTCTTTTTTATAAATAAATAAATCAATTTAGCCCTCGGGGTTTGGTGTAGAGGTTAGCGTGCTAACCTCGTATATCAAAAGTCGCGGGTTCGAACCCCAGGCAGTCCGATGATTTTATTTAAGCCATTTGGTTACTAAATGGCTTAAATAAGAATGCTTGGACCTCTAATATGTATATTAATCTCTATAACGGATATCGTAAAAGTCTTAAATGGCCTAAGTTGCCGAAAAGACTGTGTGTGTGTGTGTGTGTGTGTGTGTGTGGAATGAGAAAAAAGTGTGGGTGTTTTTTTTTATATATATAAAAAAAAAATCAATTTATTTTTGTAAGATAACCAGGTAGGTCTATTCTTTAAGCAAAAACGTTAACTTTTAACAACTGTAAACAGAGCTAATTCATTTCAACACTTCCTCCCTGAAATTGCTATTTTGTAAGCAAAAATTCTAAAGCCAAAGCATTAACATTTAATATTAATTCTAAGGACAGTCGACCAAAAAATAAATACTTCTGCGTATTATCCGTTTATTTGTAAATATTTCGATCCCAGTGATATGGAATAATCTGCTCAGTTATTTGGACATATTGGATGGGAGAAAGTAACGATTTGCAAAACATCTGTTGATTGTACTGATGATGATTCCACTGGGATCGAAATATTTACAAATAATCGGATAATAAGCAGAAGTATTTATTTTTTGGCCGACTGTCCTTATAATTAATATTTGATTTTCCCTACGGCTATCTACAAACAATTCGCGTTAGCATTTAGTCAATAGTGTTAAAAATTAATGTCTTAGGGGGTGCTTTTAATATTTTAACGCCGTATATAATGCATAAAAATGGCGTCTTTATCCTAATAAGGTTATGATTTTGACAGATTTGAAATAAAAACATGTTAATGTCGCTGTTAAAACTTGGTTTAGAGAATAGTATTTTTAACGCTGGTGTTATTACTTTACTTTTTAACACCTATTTGTTAATGTTAAATTTTAAAGTTTGTTTTTAGAGAATAGATCTGGTTCAGATCTATTAACCTGGTCTTATTTAACTTGTGGTAATATAAGGGAGCCTTATTAGGGAATCCCCAAAATTAAAAGACTCCATTGTCTATTAATAAATGCATAAAAAATTATTTTTCCAAGGTTTTTAATTTTTTCTCAGAGAGAGAGGGTTATTTGTTTAATTTACTTCCTTTCCTTTTTTTTAAATTTTCCGCATTGTATATAAATTAGAATAGTTAAAGACAACATTTTGATTTATTTTTATTTTTATTTTTATTTTTTTTTATTTATTATTTTATTTCTTTAGAAAGTGGATGAGAATCTAAATGCATAAATAAAATCGCTCCACCCCTTCATAAATACGCCTTTGCTTAAATGTTTACATTGAATTTTATTATCGTTAAATTAAATATTCATACATTTATAAACATTTTTCACTATCAGAAATTCACTCCATTTTTCCCTTTTGCGATTATCATTTTTTTTTTCTATACGAGTTTCATTGAACAATTTCGGGGGGGGGGGGGAGGCTTATAAATGCCCCTGTTAAGTATCAATTCTAAGGAACCTCCGGAACAAAATTCATTCATAAATTGGCCGTTATTGTTGCCTAACTTCCAGTAAAAAACAAATTTATTCAAAAATAGAAATTTAGACCAACTTTTTCTTTATCATATGAAGAAATTCGTAAATTTTAAAATCTTTTTTAAAAAATATTTTAAACTCTCATTCATTGTTTCAAAATTCAAGCAGATGTCGTCCATCTGATAGACCGCGTGCGATGGTATGGATAGATAATGATTAAAAAATTAGAAATAAACGTTAAAATCTGAGTAGTCTCAGATGCCTAACATTTCAAAAGATTTTAGAAAAAATAATAAATCCTTTTTTAGCCATTGTTAAAATATCTATATAAATAAGAAAGATTTACTTTGAAGTTTGCCGATTATCTTATTTTTGCATGATTAACTCACCGAGTGTTATTTCCATTTCGGAGAGAGACGAGATTTGATTTACAGGTGACGGAAGTCGATGATTTGAGTCCCTGTCCACCGGAAGCTCCATTGGGCGGCTCTAAACGCACCAGGCGCAAATTATGGCTTCTTCTGCCTCGTCTTAAGCAAAGACAATCCGTCATTTTAAGCGAAAATTTTTATTAAAATACAGCCATGGAGAATCTGCAAAGAAAAAAAAAGACGATGTGAATTTCAATTGAAGTGACATAAAAAAAAAATAAATAAGTTTCATAATCTCACAAACAAATTTATTGTAAACTTACACACGGTTTATATATATAGGTATATTTATTGCTTTAGAATAGTATAAACAATGAACAACACTTAGAAGAAAAAAATAGTTTTTACAACAATAATAATTTCTTAAATAAATAATTATTGTCCTAAATAGTTATATTGAAAAAAAATAATCTTATCGTAAATTAGAAAATGTTAATTTATTATTACCGCTAAAAAAATATGATGAAATATTCGTGATCTTTGATCTAAAATAATTTAATAGCATTAAAAAGTTAGCAAATCACAAATTGTAATTCGCTAATGAAATCTTAAAATTTAATCTTATAACCTTTGATCTGGATATAAATTTTTATATTTTTTATAAAATGTTCTATTATTACTTTCTCTTACCTCTATATATATGTTAATATATAGAGAGAGAAAGTATTGGATTCATGTCAAAAATTCGATGTCGAGATTTTGATGGACATACACGTTTTGAGATTGTTTCAAATGCTATAATTAATAGTATTTTTTATGAAATATAAAAATTATATAAAATCCAATGAAACAAAACTTTAATGTGAATTTTCTCAAAACTCGGTAGCTGGCGCTTGACACACTAATGCGTAACAGGGTCATATAGTTGATATACTGTATATTTATATATTTGCTATATATATATTATATTGTACCCCCTGGCAATTGACACGAAGCTTTTGAACAAAATCGACCAAAGAGTACTAGTACAAAAGTCAATTATTTTTTTAGGATTTTACACGTTTTTGGCGCAAAAAGGGTAACCCACAAAATGCCCTATGTGTTTTATTTAAAAAACATTTGTACATATTTTTTTTTGAGTTTGCTCTTTTCTAATTAGTGCACTAGAAGCAATTTGCTCCACCGTAACTACTTCTCTTGTATTATTTCTAGAGATGTTATTTTACAATTCTGTGTAAAACTACCGTTAACATCGCATAGGCTATTTCCAAAATGTCCAATTTAAATGATATTTAGATTAGATTCGCTTCTCTCTTTCTCTCTTTTCAACGAATGATACAATTTATTTATTCTGCTTGCTTGGCCGCCTCAAGGTCGGTGTCCGATTCCAGGTTATTTTGCTTTTTATTTTTTTTTTCCTTTCGACATTTACTTCCATAACGAGTGCGAAAAATTTGTAACGAATTTTGTTAAAAAATAGTTTGAAAATAATTTTCTCATTTTCTTTAGTTTATTTAGTTTTTACCCTCTCTTAGCTATCTATATAGAGAGAAATTATTTTATTCATGTTAAAATTTCGATGTCGAGATTTTGATAGAAAGATACGTGATACCACCAATACCGAAAAAAAACTTAAAAAAAATACATAAATAAAATTATATCTTGAAATCTCAAAATAAAAAAGTAAATTAAAGTTAGAAAATCCTGATCCGAATTATTAATCTACTATGTAAAGTGAAATTTTTAGAAAAACATAAGCATATTTTCTATTTATTAAGAAACCATATGCTTAAAAAACAATAACTTCGCTCCAATTCAATTAAAAAATCCTTAATCATTAAATGATGATGATGATTAATTAATTCGTTTTTAATTGGTTTTTCTTTTTGCCGAGGGTCCTTCGTGTTTAAATATCAATGACCCAATAGAATAAAAAATATTTAAAAAATGTATTCAGGGATGTAGAAAATAATTAACACCATAAAATGATTAATACTTGAGACAAAAGTCAACCACCTTCAGTATTTTTTATTATTCTTATTAACTTAATAAAGTAAAAGTAGAAAGGTGAATGAGTCTTACAAAATGGTAAGAATAAATTAGAATTGATTAGGCATTGATATGATGAAAAGAAGTATATTAATTAGATAGAAAAATTATAAAGAAAATCAAACAGGGCTTGTAACTTATAAGCAGTAACTTCACCGGAATACCGGGAATATCCCGGTGAACCCTCAAATATATTTAAGATTTTAAATTACTAATTTACTTTTTGGTAATATATTTTTTTAAATATTGTGGGCAGTAGCGTAACTAGGTGGGGGCGAAGGGGGGCGCTTGCCCCCTCAGCCCCAGGCGCTTCAAGTCTTTGGCGCCCCTCGATACCGACATAGGCGCCCTAGGGCATCTAAAATATAGCTCAGGGACGGTGATTTTATCATATTCTTTCGATAGATTGTCCAAAAAATTGATAGATTTCATTAAAATTATGTTATATTAATAACTTAAAAAACGGAGCCCTAGTTGAGCTTCGCCCCCTCCGCCCTCATCGGCTAGTTACGCCACTGATTGTGGGCCTACGTCACCGATATTTCCCAATTTCCCTAAATGTGTTTCCAGTCCAGCCCTGCTTCTAAGTAAATACTTTTGCATAAAAACTATTTTTGCAAGTTATTGCATTATAAATTTTACGTAATTATATTGTTATTTACAATATTTTGAATTTTTGTAAGTTGATACGTATTAAAAAATCGTGTGTGACTGGTCGCAGAGCACACAACTTTTCCTTAGCTTGAAAGTTGTGTTCTGGGCTGGTCACACCAGATTTTCTGGGCCAATATTTAGTTACCGATTGTACATTAGAATTCAATAAGTAAAATTTATAAACATAGAAAAATATTTATATTTTGTTACAATAGAAACTATTTCGTCTACCTTTCCTAAGTAGTACAGTATAAGAGTAAAGTGTGGTTCAAATAATTTTGAGGATCCCCTGTGCCTTTTTTATAGAATATTTTATTTATAATTTTTTTAGTGATCTTTCTGATTTGAATACCCTCCTGGAGAAGGCCTTTTTTGCTACATACTTGAAGATATCTAATAGAATTTTTTTACTTTTTAAATATATTGATTGACCTTTGAATTTAATCTCTATTACATTTGTCTAGTTAAAGTATTCTAAAGTAATTTTAAACTTAACTGAAGACAGTGGTTACAAACATTTCTTTGTTTACTTTATATACATAGGTCTAATTCAGAATTTTTCTGTGTTCCCTTAAATCAAAAAATTGAACCATCCTATTTGCCTAATATTAGAATATTTTCAACGCAGATTCACAGCTTCTCAAGATGTTTCCGCTCATATTTTGGGAATCACCGAATTAATATAAAAAATATTATTTTCTTTATAGAATTTTCTCTGATAACATTTTTACTTTCTCTTACCTATGTATATATGTAATATATATATAGAGAGAAAGTATTGGATTCATGTCAAAAATTCGATGTCGAGATTTTGATGGATCTTCACGTTTTGAGGTCCCCTGAATCCAAAAAAGTGGTTTTCGCGACATGGTCTGTGTGTGTGTGTGTGTGTGTGTGTGTGTGTGTGTGTGTGCTGTCTGTCTGTCTGTGAACAAAATATCTCAAGAACGAAAAGAGCTAGGAGGTTGAAATTTTATATTTAAGTTAGGCACCCCCATGGGACGTGACACGAAGCTTTTGAACAAAATCGGCCAAAAAGTACTAGTACTTTACTGATGCACTTTTTCAGTTTTTTTCGATTTTCTCTAAATTTGCTCCAACGATTTTTTTTTAAATTCAAAAATCAATTATTTTTTAGATCTTCAATAAAATGTATATTCTCATTTTGTGATTGAAATCTTCTGAAGACCACTTTACTCTTGTACTCCATAGAAAAGATAGGAGAAATGGTTGCCATGGTAACAAATTATAAATATTTTCACATACTTAAAAATTTTACATCTTGAATTCAATTGTACCCTACTGTCGGAAACTAAATACATGTCGACACAAAAATCTGGTGTGACAAGCACAGAACACAACTTTCGATTACCGAAGGTAAGAGAAAGTTGTGTGCTGTGCGCCAGTCACACCAGATTTTTTTGTATGATTAATTTACGAAACTAAGAAACATCTTGGAATAAGGTCTTTTAGAAAAATTTAATAGAAAATATTTTTTGGCATCTGAGGACATTTATCCGTATTTTTCTAAATTAATTGGTTCATAACAATATAATTTTAAAAAATTTCATTGATTGGGAAGAGAAGCTTTCTGTGATATCTAACACAAAGGACGAGATCTTTAACTCTGCATTATGGCTCAGGGATAAAATATTCTATAATAAAAAAGCACAGTGACGTAGCTAGGGGGATAATAAGAGAAAATGGTGAAATTGAATCAATTAAAAAGAATCTCTCTTTGTGGCTTCATTATAAAAAGTTAAATAAAATAATATATATTTCTAATTAGGATTAACGTTTAACAATTTGACATATCGAATTACTAGGATAAATATTATTCGAAATGTTTTTTGTTTAATAAAAGAAATACAAACCACAGACAGGTAATATTTAAAACTTAGCCGTCTATACTACGCAACCTTAGTTCATTATATAGTGTATAATTTACTATTTCGTGTTTTTTTTTATTATATTTTTTTTAAGTTCAAGGCCATTCGAAATTTTCATCCAATTTTTTCTAATTTAACCCAGGCCTATTAATATTATCCAATAGTGAAGTAAAGAAAAAAAGAAAAAAAAAAAACGCTAAAACAGGATTGGAATCGATTAGTCATGGAGAGAATGCGTCGCCCTCTCTCTGTCCTTGTCTCTCTCCTCTACTTTTCCCATATGTTCTCTCTCTCTTCTCTCTCCTTGTCTAATATTTACGGAGCCTGTGGCTTCAAACTGGGTCGCAATTATGTTGTAATCCACAACCGTGATTGTTTTCTTAACATTGCATTTGCTCATAGAAGTGTTTGTGTTTGTGTGTATCACCTCGAAACCATTTATTTATTTATACAGGGATAATGTTTTTGTTAAAGTCTTGGTTTAGAGATAATTTTGCATTTTTAAAATTCTTCAAAGATATTTATAAGAGATTTATCTTAAGAGAATGTAAGGCTTATAAAGCAAATTATACATAACAATAGAAATTAGATCAGCTTTTTGTTATGTCACCTTTAAAAACAAAATTAAAACAAGAGTTGTTAAGAATGATGTCAAAATTGATTCATGAATTAGAATGTGTCAGATAGAGGGAGGTTCTCACTTATTTTAAACCCTATAAATAAGTATAATAATTAAATTAAAAGTAAAAAAGAAAAATCTGATGTGACTGGTCGCCCAGCACACAACTTTCTCTTACCATTCGACAAGAAAAAGTTGTATGGATGTCACACCAGATTTTGTAGCTGAGCTACGAATGCTTCCACATGAGTAAAGTGTACTACAAATAAAATTTCACTGATATACTATTTAAAGAGCATCTAAAAATCTTGATTTATGAATTTTAATCAAAATCGTTGGAGCGAATTTTGAGATAATCGCACAAAACTGAAAAAGTACATTGGTAAAGTACTAGTACTTTTAGGCCGATTTTGTTCACAAGCTTATTTTCACCCCTGGGGGACGGGGTGCCTAATTTAAATTTAAAATTTCAACTTCCTAGCTGTTTTCATTACTGAGGTATTTTGTTCATAGACAGACAGACCCACAGACAAAGGGCGGATACAGGTATATTAGCGGTAATTACCCCCTTTACCTCCCCCCCGAGATTTGAAAAAACAACTTTTTTTCAAAAAAAAAATTAATGTAAAATTTTAAAAATGAATAGTTAAAAAATTGATTTGTAATTATATTCTAGCAAACAAGTACAGAATGCGCATTTAAATTACCGAAATTAAGAAAAATTGTGTGCTGTGCAACCAGTCACACCAGATTACCCCCCCCGAGAAACACCTCTGGATCCGCCACTGACACAGGCAGACCAATTTGCGGGACCCACTTTTTTGAACTAAAGGGACTCAAAACGTGTTTATCCATCATGTACTCAATACTTTCTCTCTGCAGTATATATTTTATATATAGGGTTAGAGAAAGTAAAAAGTGAATTAGATGTCCGGAAATAAATATATATAATTTTTTTTTTTATGATATAGTAAAATTTAAAAAAAAGGGAAAGATGTTAAGTAATTAAATTAACTATCTGAATCAAAAGATAAATAAATAATAAACAACGGAACTTAAGATAACAGGATATAGGCCTATGCGTATCAAAACTGAGAGCAATAATATTTTATTAAAATTTCAAATTTTATTTCCACTTCTTTTCCTGATTCATATCAATAAATAATACATTGACCTCAAAGAAGGAAGACGAATAAATTTTCTGGTTTAATTTTTCAAAAAAAAAAAAAAAAATAAATAAATAAAATATATGATTTATTAATACCCTGTACAAGTTGAGGAATAACTTTTAATATGTATTGCCTATAAAAAAATAATATAAAATTTAAATTTATTTAATTAGAGAACTTCATTGAACTAGCAAGAAATTCTACAAGCAATTGAATTCTTCCTTATGTACAAGGAATGCGGGTTAGGTAGTCCAGTAAATATTTATTTAATAGTGTGGAAGAGGTTCTTTATTAAGGACGTTTCGGCATATATTCACCGTCTCATCATTACCCTTTCAAGACTGCATAACTCTTGAACAGATATATCATATTAAAATAACAATAGAGTTAACAATGAATAGGTAGTGTTTGGTCTATGAATATTTAATAACGCAAATATCTCCAAGCCCTATGGGCTATACTCTCTCAAAGAGGTATTTATGTTGTTAAATATACAGGGACCAAATACATTGTCAACAATCAATTGTATTAATAATACATACTCAATGACAACTCTATTGTTATTATATGATATATATGTCTGTTTAAGTCTTATGGCCTCTTGAAAGGCTGTTGATGGCAATGAGAATCTATGTCGAAATGTCCTGAATAAAGAGTTTATTTAATAATAGAGGCTCTTTTCATTTAGCTGCTAACCTCTTCCCTACTATAATTAGCCTAAACTGATAATCAGCCACATAATATTTATAATTTATTTAAAATATTTGATATAAATAAATACAATAGAATCAAAATACTTTAAGATGCAAGAGATAGTGGGTTTGAACGCAATTAATTAATATGCATCACAAAAAAAAAAAAATTATAATCGTTTATATTCATTCTAAGATTTAGTGTATAATTTTGAAAAACAAAACGCGTCTTTTGGACGTGAACGCAGAATTGCCTATTTACAGGCGTTCATTATTTTATAATTTCAGTAGGAATTTTAATGATAAAATATTATTTTTTTATTTATTTATTTACTTTAATTTGTTGTGACCGTTTTTGTCTTAAAAAATATTTGATTTAAATATCTAAAGCAGTGGTTCCCAACCCGTAGGCAGACTTGTGGGCCGCGGACCTCCGTAAGAAAAAATAAAAATTATATAAGCCAATATATAGGTTTATATATACACTGGGCCTCAGTGGTATTTTACGAAAATGATGGCCGCACATCAAAAAAGGCTGAGAATCGCATTTCCCCTAACTTTTTTTTTTTACCAAACCTCTAAAATTTTGATCCTTCCTTGCAATTGGTAAAGTAGGCCCATATTGCCATACAAAATGGAAATTTTATTTTGTCTCTAGTGCAGCAAGATTAAAATTTTATTAATTTTTTTTTTAAGAAAATTTCTTTATAAACTTTTTTTTTTTTTTTTTGCTCAGTTAGTTTAGTCCTTTGGCGTGTCTTATTTTCGCGTGCCACACATATTTTCAGGGAATTTAGAAAAAAAAAAAATATTTTCTCATTTACACTCACACAAACATATTCACACAGTCTTTTCGGTAAGTTAGGCCATTTAAGACTTTACGATAATCGTTATATTAATAATATATATATATATATATATATATATTTGGGCTTTAGGCTTTCTTATTTATTTGGATACCAAATGGCTTAAATAAAATCATCGGACTGCCTGGGATCCGAATCCGCGACCCTTGGTATACAAGGCCAGCACGCTAACCCCTACACCAATCCCGCAAAAAAAAAAATTTATTTTCTCAAAAATATGTATAAATAAATAGCTTGAGAATTTTATTAAATTATACAGCATAAGATAAACTCTTTAATTTTGCCAGTATATATTTTGTTAAAGTATGATTATAAATAAATAACATTTCCCATTTAGATTTTTTGAAATCTTTCTTATATAATCTCTAATATTTGCCAGCCGTATCAGCTATATATATTTCAAAAATAAAATAATACCATTCTTGGAGGCCAAAACAAATTTACCTTGTAGAGTGAAAGTTCAAATATTTATTTGTCGCTCAATGTTTGATGGACCACCTTTGTTTATCCATTATCACCACGCCTTCCCCCTCCCATTACTCCCGTCTCTTTTTAGCATCTTTCTAATTAAAATTAATATAGTTTGGTTCATTTGCATTTAATTAGAGCCAAGCATAATATAAATTTAATTTCAACTTACAAGAATAGATTATATAACTGGTCTTGGAAATATCGTGACAAGTTTCATAAATGAAGTATAAAAATATTTTTATTTGTTTAAAAAGGTTTATTTTAGAAAAATATATAGCAAAAAGATATAGCCTATTATATTATGCAGCTCAATAAAAAAACAGAAAAAAAATAAATATGGATGGGTAACGATTACAATTTAATAATTTTTTTTTGAAACACCCTATATTTATTTATTTATTTTTTTGCACCTACTTGTTTGGATATTTCATAATTGATTTTCAAGTTGTTTATTACATAAATTAATTAAACTTGATTTTTTTAATTTTATTTTTATTAAATTTAAATACATGATCTCTTTCACCTTTAAAATACTTTTATTTATTCATATTGCGACTGTGCTATATTAAACAGATGTATTTAAAAATTGCAAAAAATCTTTTTTTTTTAATATGAAATTAAATTATTTATAATTAGGGATCGGATCGATATGCACTAAAAAGCACAAAATATGCATTTAAAAAAGCCGAAATATGCACAAAAACACTATCAGGTCACGTGACTTTTTTTAACGATTAAAGGGTCATGTGAAACATCAATTCACATCTATTTTTCATTTCAAATCGAAAGAAATATGTCTTATAACGATCAGACATCAAATAAAATGTTTATTTACTATTAAATTGCTTAATGTCAAGAAAATCCACAGTGAGAGCGTACTTTTGAATCAATTTGGTTGTCTAACCTCAAGGCTCCACTCTCGCATTTGTGGCGCGGCCTGTACTTGAAGACATGAAAACACATCTTTAAAAAATGTAATAAAATTTTTGTAGTTTCATTGATGGAAATTTATTGAGGAAAAAAACACAATTGGATGGATATGATTATGTATTTATATTTACGAATGGTTAATGGCTTTCTCGGGGATCGAACCTTGAAATTCATATACAAAATTGCAACCTTTTGATGTGCCTAGTCTGAATATGGAACAATAAATTTGATCCGAAACAATACCTCTAAATGAAAAAAAAGTAGGTTAGATTCTTATTGATTGCTTTTGCTTTCAAATATTCTTTATAATAAAAATTTCTCTATTAAAATTTTATAAAAGTGTATTTTTTGTAGCATGAAAAATGACAGGAACAGGTGAGTCGGTATAACAGACTTGGAGGGGCTCGAACCCACCTGGACTTCTTCTGACTCATTCGGGTTCTAATTACCTCAGCTGTTCAGAATATAAAACCAACACGAAATTTTACTATATATTCCTAGAAATCATCATAGCTATATAATGAACAAGAGAAGCAAAAATTTATTAATTAACTTAATCAAAAATATGAAAGAAATACTAAATTTCTAAAATTTTAATTTCGATATATTTTTTAAAGACTTATAAATAACAAACTTTGATATCAATCAATGGTGAATTTCGTGTATTATTCATATAGAAAAAAAAACTTTTAAAGAAAAGTTATATAATTTTTATTTTAAATTGAAGGAGCGAGTTTTTTATGAGAAAGGGATTAGATCAACTCATACATCTATCTTATCTTTTAAATTCAATCTCTAAATCGAAATTAAATTATAAATAATGTTAATATACATGTATATAATTATTTTAATTTTCTGTTGTCAATTTTGTGTTATATAAAATTTTTCTTTTTCCCATTGGTTATTTTATTTTAATTTTCTCATTTATCATTGTTACTTTTATTAACTTTGCCCAACAACCGTAGGTTGGGGAGGTAAAGTTTACTGGTACGTAAATGTAAAAAAATTGAAATTGAACTGAAACTGCCAAAATACGTTTTGAGGTCCTCTGAATCCATTTAAGTACCGCCGAAGGCGGGCTTTACCACTTGTATCTTAATAACACAACTAAGAGAAGGTTATGTTGTGCGAACAGTCGCCCCAGATTTTATATTATCATACTTTACTTTATATAATTACTTATTTTATTTTAAAGTTATTATTAAATAAAATCATATCCCAAACAAATAAAATTCCATATTTCCGTTCCAGTTTTATCTATGAGTTTTTCAATATCCGTAAATTATTTCTTATAGTCAAGTAAATTTTTCAAGAATAAAAACTAGAAAACCTTCTAACTTTCTCTTTAAAAAATTTATTTTAAAACTCAGTGGGTTTACAAGATTGTTTAATATTAGGGTAATTTTTTTAAAATTTATTTTTACGAAAAGTGGCTATTCTACAAAAAAAAAAAAACCAACGAAATGGCTGATGCGGTTAACTATTTGTATAAAGAACACAAAGCCATCGGACTTAGGGTAGTTGGTAGCGCCTGCCTTGTATACCAAGGGTCGAGGGTTCTAATCTCAGGCAGTCCGATGATTTTATTTAAGCCATTTGAATACCAAATATATAACAACGGTTATCGTAAAAGTCTTAAATGGCCTAAGTTACCGAAAAGACTGTGTGTATGTGTGTGTGAATGTGAGTGTGATTGAAAAAAAAAACTGTGAATGTTTTTAAAAGAACACAAAATAATTACACGTAATTTAAAAAATGTTTTATTTGACGGTAAAGTGCATAATTAATGACATAGGTTATTTAAATTCCATATGTTTCAATTAGTGCCTGCGGTCGCCAGTATTAATAAATATTATCAATAATAACACTAAATTTTACTCTTATTTTAATATTATTATTAATTATATTATTATTATTTATAGACATATATGTATTTTTTTTTAATTTCGGGGAGGGAAGGGGGGTTACACCTCCTCATCTTTTCCTCAACTATGGCCATGCCCAAGGCCCCCTACAGAGGAGATAGATCCATTGAGTTAGAAATTTGTTACAAACTCAAATTTCTAAGTGGGTTCATGAAAAAAATGAAATATTTAAAGAATTTGAACCCTCCTGGAGAAAAATTTCATAAAAATATTCTAAAATTTAATCTTTTTTATTTTTTTTTTTTTGGGGGGAGGGGGAGGGAGGTATTAATATACGCTCCAGCAGCCGACGAGGCTCTTGACATCCCTGGCTCTACCCCATTCATTTTAAATAAAGCAAACATTTAATTTGACTTTTTTTTTGTTTATTTAAAAGATTTTAAATAAAATTGTTATGTGAATACACTTGGGGAATTGTTTTAACTTTTTTTTAGTTAATTAACCTCAGCGAGATTATTATCTCTCTTATTATCTCTATACAGTATGTATAAGATATCTTCTTTTAATATTATTTGAAGTTATTATTTCTAATGACAAAAAATTTTTTTTTAATAATTCGTGAGAAATCTTTTAAAATAATTATTTTTTTTTAATCTGTAATTATTAATAAGTTTAATTTAAAAATATATTTCCATTGAATTTTGAAATAAAAATAATTATTTATATGAAAGATATTGAAATCAAAATAAGAATTAAGATTTACTGTGGAGTACCTTGAGGTTACTTATCGTATTTTGGCTGTTAAAAGTGATAGGAGAAATTTATTAAAAATAATAAATTTTGTAGGAAACTTTATTTAAAATAAATTGTATTTATTATTTTTAATAAATTTATCCTGGCACCTCCAACACCCAAAATATGAAAAGTAACCTCGAGCTATTCCACTGTAAATAATTATTTCGATTCAAATTTTTAATTTAACTACCAATATAAATAGAGCCTAGGACCTTAAACAAATTTTAAAAATAATTAATATCAATATTCAACCAATAAATAACTCAAGCAATTAAAATGAAGGGTTGTCATAGTGTAATAGTAGATAATTTGGCTGTAATTTCATATTCCTAAATGCAGCTATGTATTCCTTCCACTTTTCATATTAAAATTTATTTTTAAAGAATCTGACAATGTTGATAGTCATTTTGGTCTTAAGTATAGAAAAGAGGTATAATTAATCAAATCCCTTTTTGAAAACATTTTATAGAAAAAATACAAAACAAGGAACCATTTTAACTGGGGAGGAGTAAATTAGCAAATTTTAGCAAAAGAATTTTTATTATTTATAAAACAATATTTTCGGGTTTAGGAAGGGAGAGAATCGCGCCAATTTACCCTACAATATATTCAAAGTTCGTTAAACATTTTATTTATAATTATATCGTGACAGGATGGAGAAATAAGTAAGGCCTTCCTTTGAAGAAAATTATCTCAATAAATATTAAAAATTAAAATAATAATTTTTTTCCCATATAAACTTCCTTTAATTATTTTATTTAATTTTAAATATCATCACCCTTATGCGTTTATGTGTTCTTCAAAAAGTCACAAAACAGTCAATGGATTTTAATATAATATCAATAATATAAATTAAATGAATATAGGTAATTTATTTAGAAATAATGTGTGCAAGTGAGTTTTGATTATTTTCAGATGGGAAACCAAATATAATTTGCATTATAAATTATTATATACTTAACTTTTATTTTATACTTGAATTAAATGTTTAAAAAAATAAAAAATTAATCAAGTATCTTTATAATAAAAAAATATCTTGATTAATTATATAAAGTTAATAGATTTAAATAATCATATTTCCACTATCCATTATAAATAAATAAAACCTTTTATCAATCCTACCTAAATGAGAAGAGTATTCCACCGGAAGGGTTAACCATAATTACAATAAAGTAACAAGCACTGGCACCAAACACATCACATTCACAAATAAAGAGAAAGAGAGAGAAACGCGGATACGGTTGTTGCACCGGCTCGGCTGACGGCCAGCCAACGAGTGAGCCACAGCGGCCGGTGGGGCCAAGGGGCCTAGGGGCCCTAGGCCCCTCCCAGTCGGGCACTCTATTAACATACCCCTCCGGGTAATTAAGTTGTGATCCCTGTCTAAAAAATATTTTATATTATTCTTTGTAATTAGATAGAGACAAGGTTAATTTAATGAATGTAAGTCAACACATTGGAAATGGCGGTTAAATAAAATCATCGGGCTGCCCGGGGTCCAAACCCGCGATGTTCGGTATAGAAGATAGGCACGCTACCAACTACTCCAAGCCCGAGGGCCTACTTTAATTTATAGGGTATTAAGGTTAGGGTCTGGAGGTACAGATTTTGAGAGGTTCCTGCTACCACAATTTTGAAAATATTGGCTTGAAATTTTTTTTTTCTGTTTAAAATATCTACATCTTATAAAAACCTTTTTTTTTATTTTCAAATTTTTTTTTTAGATTAATCACGATATTTAAAAAAAAATTCAGTCTATATCTTATAGTTAATTAAATTAGTAATCATTGTGTTGAAAAATAATCAATTTTTTGCCTTTAATTAATTTGCTGGAAACTTTCAAATGAAATGTACTAAAATGCTTGTTACCCTATGAACAGAACTAACGCCATCTCTTGCCGCCTAGAGTAACTAGATTCAGAATCGGCTAATAACGGTTTTTCGAAACTCGCCCCTTAGAGAGAAAAGTTAAAAGCATCCCTCCTTCTTGATGGTTCTATAAATTTATTTTTTGGAAGCGACTACTAACTAGACGCGTAAGTAAAGCAATTTGCCTTCGCTTTTTCATTATTAAAAATATCAAAAGTATTACATTAAAATATTATTGTTTAATGAAATGTATAATACTTAGAGTGAAAAAGTAGATTTTGACTCTGTAGTAATTTTTGGGCAAGTTGCTTCAGTTCTATGAGAAGAATATTCCAACGGAAGGGTCAACCATTATTACAATAAAGTAACAAGCCCTGGCACCAAACACATCATATTCAATCTAGTCAATTAGACAACTTATCCAAAAGATTGCAAATCATCTAGTAAACAAGAACGCTTAAGCTTCGAGTTAAAAAATGAGTTTTTTCACATATAATTAGCGAGGATTAATTTTTGTGAAGTTAGCAATTTAATTAAAGGCATCAATTTTAAAAAAATTATAAAATTAAAGTGAATTAAGCCCCCCCCTCAACTCTTAATAACCCACGAAATCAACACCCTTTTCCTGAAACGCTGAAACATTCTCCATACCTATAGTCCGAACACCCCTCTTCCTTCTTTTCTCCATTATAATGAATGAATCATCTTTTTTCTTATTTAAATAAATTTTAAAAATTAAAATAATTAATTAAAGTTAATTAAATTTTTAAGTAAATTAAGATTTAAAAATTTCTAAAAAAAAAAAATGAAAAATCTGGTGTGATTGGTCACACAGCACACACAAAATACAATTTTTTTTTATAATATTAAGATCCTAATTAAACAAAGAAGTTTAGATATTCAAGAGATAGTTAATATATAATATTATAGTCTAATGTTTTATTTATTATGGTGATTCGATAATAGTGATGTCTAGTAGATAATTCACTTTTAAGTTTATATTTATTTTGATTTTGATTAAAAGAAAGAAAGACACGAAAAGACAATCTAAAAAGAGAGATTTATTTAAATTTGACTAACAAAAAAAAAGAAGTAATTTTATTTAACCTTCTGTTTGGGTTCAAGAAATGAAAAGTCATGAAATTCCAATATATTTTAATATGAGTTGTTTTGAATTGTAAAATATCCAAGGGGAAAAGTTTTTAAAAGGGATTGTAGCATTTGACCTTTTTTTTAGGAATAATCTCACTTTGTTTTAAATAGGAAATTTTTACCTATATTGTACTAATTATGAAAGGAATTAATATAGGCCGTTTGTATAAACGAAGATGTCATATAAGGGCTCATTTATTGCTTATGTTATAATAGATAAAAACAAGCCCTAAAGGATTGTTTTGATATGTAAATAGTTATACTGGCGCCAATAGAAAGCAAGCGTGCTAAAAATAGTAATGTCTTTTTGACTGGCGCCAATATGTCTATTGACTTTTAAACAGTTAGTTAAATAGCTTTTATTTACTAAAACAAGAGCAATGAATGAGTAAGCTTATTAAATTAAATTTAAAACGAATCAATATCCCAAGGGTTTTAGAAAAATTTTTTAGATGATGTGGAGTGAAGGAAAATATATGCGTGGTGTTGGTTGAATTTCAATATTTTTTTTTTTTTTTTTTTTGAAAACTGCACATAAAAATTCGAAACTTGTTTAGGCATTATATAAAGAGAGAGAGAACATAAAGGCCAGTCGATGTTGGAGAATCTGGGGCCAGCTATTCGCTGGAGGCACTCCGCAGTCAACTATGCAAATGCAGAGATGCTGCATCAGCTGGACCAGCTATTTATTACCGCATTTCTGTTCTATTAAGAAATGTATTATGCAGAACGATTGGAGGGGAGACATATTATACCTAACTTCCTTGAAATTTAAGTAAATATAAATTTCTCAATCGGAAATTTAAATTATTATGTGGTGGTACGGAGTGCATTCAAGTAAATAATATAATAATAAAATGAAATTAATTAATTTAACGATAAAAGCTAATAAAATTAAACTTAATGAGTGAAGGTGAAGTTTTATATTTTAATAAATTTTATTTTAAAAAAATTATTAAAAATTAGAAAAAAAAGCTGGCCTTTAAAGTTTATTTTATTAAGTTATACAAGGACTGTTTAATAATTAAGGTTGGTGACATATACAGTATGTATATTAAATTAGATATATTGTGGCCAGGGTTGTCTAGTTTTTCCGCAGTGGCGTCATTTCAACTTTTTCTTGGGGCGGGGGGGGGGGGGGGCAAACATTTTTTTTCTTAAAATTTACTTACAAATATGTACTCAAATTTGGCCAAAAGTTATTTAATTTAATTAATTGTTTAATTTTGTGCAGTTTGTATACTCGTAGATAAATTTTGAAATATTTTATTTAAAGAATAATATAAAATTTTATAAAAATCAGAGCCCTTAGGGGGGGAGGGCAAAAGCCTCCCCCTGCTCCCCTGCAGCAGGTCTGCATAGTGAACCTTTAGGGACACACAGGGATATACACGCCCACCCCAGGGACACACACAGTAGATTGAAAGTGATCAGAAGAAAAATGTGTTTCCCTGGTGCGGGCGTATGTATCCCTGGTGTGTCCCTGATGAGGGAGTGTATATCCTTGTGTGTCCCTAAAGGTTCACTATGTAGACCTGCTGCGGGCGTGTGGATCCCTCGATCATTTTTAATCATTTTTACTCGGGTAGCTATTACTCAATTGAATCTCTTCAATGGGTAGCTCAAAAGCTAATGAATGCAGTCAGCGGTCAATTTTACATTTAAAAAAAAAGAAAAAAGTAATTTGTTGATCCGTAATGTAGACACCATTAGAAAGAAAGGAAAGCAAATTACAAATTAATTATTCCGTATCAACGCTGTTTTTTTCTTAAATCAAAAATGAATAGCACGACTGTAGTCGTGAGGGAGTTTGTTCTATCCTGGGGCGATTACTAATACTTCGATTAAAATGTAGATCTGAATCCTTTCCCCTTCAAAATTAATAAACTTTAGAGAATATTATACTGTAATTTCTAGTAGTATTTAAATTTTTGAAATATATTTTTCTCTTCATATTGGCGGAGATTTCCATATTGGCCCCTGGCTACGGTTCTGATAATTTCGCATAATTAAAAAAAAATTAAAGATCCTCCCTCCCCAGTGGCGTAGCGAGCGAGCTTAACTCGCGCTCGGGACACAATACCTTTTTAGCGTCCAGTCCCCATTCGAAAACCATATAATATATGTAAAATATACTAGCAAATTAATAAATAAATAAAGTTAAATAAATAAAGTCATAGGCTCAAGCTATTATAATATATATTATAATAAAAATAAAAATTATCCAGCAAATTTTTTGTTTTGCGGACCATTTGGCGCCCCTTTGTGAATAGCGCCCGGGACATGATGCCCCCCTTGCCCCTCCCTCGCTACTCCACTGTCCCACCTCTAACAAAACTATTAAATTCTATTCATATTTTGGTGTAAAGTGTTGTTGGTATAATGTATTTTTGATAACTTTGTTTTTATATAAAACATTGTTTTGTAAATAGAGTATGTTGTTTATGTACGCCTACAGTGTTTTTTGTAATTATATATTTTTTAACAATTGCGTTTTTTATAAACATATTATATATATAGAGATTATTTAAATTTCTTTTCAATTATTCAACTATAACTTGGTAGGGTAGATATTATATAAAATTTATTTTTTCGAATATCTAAGTTCCAGAACAAAATTAGATTAAATAATAAATATCGAAACAATTTACTTTGTGAAATCAAACGTAAATGAATTTATAAAAAAGTCACTTTAAATAAATTTCAAAAGTGGACTTAATGTCTCTATTATTAAATAATTTCTTAAAGAACAAAAGTTCTTTTTGAATGTTAAAATCATTAAAAACATCATCTCTTTGAGAGTAAAAAAAAAAAAAAAAATAAGGAAGCACCGCTTACCAAAGTAAAAAGTGTATTTATGTCATGACATAACAACTTTTGTCCTCATTTAACTGGATTTATCAAATTAATTTTATGTTTAAACAATCTGGTGATTCGTAATTTGTTTCTATTACAGGATAAAATAAAAATGATACAACGAACGGTTTATATATATTCATAAAAATATTAGTATCAAATGATTAAAAGGGGCCAAATAAACAGCTAGATTAGAGAAGAAAATATTTAAGAATCATTACAATGACAAAATCTAAAGAAGAAAATAAAAATCTCATCATACAAGGAAGATATTTCAAAAAAAATTTCATTTACATTTATTTTTTTTGTAAAAAGATTGGGCTTGAATAAAAAAAGATTTTTTTTTATACCTTATTATACCGGTGACGAAAGATATATGCCATTCAAAAGGAAATCAAACCGGCCCTTTGTAAATTCTAAAGCTTGAGGGGAGTGAAAATGAATCGGGCGATTCGAGGAGCGTAAAGAATCACCAACATCTAGAAAATGTAAAAAAAAAAAATTCTCATTAATCTTAAGAAGAATAAAAAAAAACTGGTGTGACTGGTACAAGCACAAAACCTTCCGTAATTTAAAGTTGTGTTTTGTGCTTGTCACACGAGATTATTGTGTCGACATATACGTGTTTAGTTTCCGGCGGTATAGTAAAATTCATAAAAAGAAAAATATTTTATATTTTGTAACCATAATTTCTCCTAAAAGCTTCAAACAATTTCGAGGGCAAAATGAGAATATACATTTTAAAGAGCATCTAAAAAATAAGTGATTTATGAATTTTAAACAAAATCGTTAGAGCAAATTTTGAGAAAATCGAAAAAAAAAACCCTAAAAAATACATATTTTTGATGCTGAGTATCATAGGCGTAGCCAGGGGGGTTTGGGGGTTCAAACCCCCCCCCCCATGGGACCCAAGCCATGACTAGATATTTAAGCTCTATAATAAAAATTATTTTTCATATAGAGTAAGAGAAAGTAAAATATAATAATTTACTCTAGAAATGATTTATAAATGCCCTAAAATAATCTTAAATTTTTCAGATGAAAAAGTTTTTTTGAAACCCCCCCCCCATCAAAAATTTCTGGCTACGCCTATGCTGAGTAGGCAGCCAGGATAAGAAATACGACGAGCAGATTGAAATAAAATTGTTTTATTTGTCATATTTCTTATCCTGGCTGCCTACTCAGTATCAATAATACTATTGAATATATACACAATCTTCAACCAAAGAAAATATATCTGAAAAATACATCAGTAAAGTACTAGTACTTTTTGTCCGATTTTGTTCAAAAGCTTTATGTTATGTGTCAGTGGGGGTGCTTATCTTAAATGTAAAATTTCAACCTTCTACCGTTTTTGGGATATTTTGTTCCAAGAGACAAAGAGAGACCATTTTGAGAGACCCACTTTTTTGGACTCCAGTACCTTAAAACATGTATTTTCATTAAAATTTCGACATCGAATGAAACCTATATTTTATCTATAGATTAACATATTAATATATAAATAAGAGAAAGTAGAAAAAAATGAATTCCTCTTTCAACCACCATTGTTGAGGGAAGAACTACAAATACAATCGTATACAAATAAAAAAGTAAAAAAAATTATATCATTAATAATCTAATTTAAATATAAATTAATGATAATTTGAGAAAATTGAAAAAAATAAATAATAAGCTTAATAATAGTAAGATTCTCACATGATATGAATTAAAATATTTGCTAAGCATCAGATATCAAGGTAAAGGTTGTCCTTAAATACCATGTAGAAGAAAAAAAAAAATTAGAATAATTTTATTTTAATAACGTAAATGAAAAACGCAAAATTAGAATAAAATTACAGTTAATTATTGTTCTTCTTTTCTATTATAAAATAACATATTTTCACTTACGATTTCTATTTCTATTAAAAATTTTAATATTATTGTAACATAAATGAAAAGAAAATATTTATCACACAAAGCAAATTCTTCATTTTGTTTTCGCCCCTGCACGCCCATCATTACCTTATCACTCCAATGTCGGTACAATTAATTATTTTGATTAAAATTCAAAAATCAATTATTTTTTAGATGCTCTTTAAAATGTATATTCTCATTTTGTCATTGATATCTTCTGAAAACCACTTTATTCCTGTTATCCATAGAAAAGATAGGATAAATGGTTGCCATGGTAACAAAATATAAATATTTTCCCATGCTTATAAATTTTACATCTTGAAAATCGAATGTACCGTACTGTAGGAACCTAAATACATGTCGACACAAAAAATCTGATGTGACAAGCACAGAACACTACTTTCGATTACCGAAGAGAGAAAGTTGTATGCTATGCGACTAGTCACCCCAGATTTTTTCTACTTACAAATTTAAATATTTGTAGAAACAGAGTATATTATTGTTTTCAATGAAGATCAGGAGGCTTTCTCAATTTTTGTTGCAGGTGTTAATACAAGATGAAAATAATTTTAAACAAAATTATTATCGGAGAATTTTAATGAATTACGACTCTTTGCAACTGTACAGTTTGGTCAAGGATTTGACCATCAGTCTTATGAACAAAGAAAATGTAAATTTTACATATGACAACTCCCTTGCCTGATGATGGTCCAATAATTGGACCGAAACTTCGCAAATTTTTGGTTTAGAAACACCTCTTGGCTGCCACCTTCTGCCATTGTTTAGACATATCAATCAAGCCACTTCCAGACGCGAAAAAAATAATTTTGTTCAAAATTATTTTCATCTTGCAACAAAAATTGAGTAAACCTCCTGATCTTCATTGAATTACAAATTTAAGTTTAATAAATGCAATCTTTTCAAATTTCCTGAACATAAATTTATCAATGTATGTGTAATTAAACAGAAAAAAATAGTCTGAATGAAATCACGTTTTAATTATTCAGATTTTAAGGAATTCATGGTAAATATAACATTTAAAGCACAAATATAAATAAGGATATTATCAGATAATCGCATCACTAAATACACTAATTATAGAAAGGATAATTATTCGACCTGACATCCTTGAAACAATTCCAAGCTAAGAAGAGATGAATTAGAAAGGAAGGGAGGTGGACCATCATCGCAGCTGATGGCCCTTCAAGACACGGAGATTCCTCTACGACCGGTTCCAAGCCTCAAAGATATTCCAATATATCTATTTAGATATACATATGTAAGTATGTATGTGTGTGTGTGTTGTGTGTGAGTGCCTAACTGTTTTCTGGCCGACCGCTGCTGAGTTTGGTGCACCTGAATGGAAAAAAATAAGACTCAGCGTCGATGCATCATCATTCTTAGCCTTTGAAGGCCACAAATTCCAAATCGAGTAATTTCAAAATTTTTATTCGTGAGTTCAGTTGTAAAAAAAAAATATTTTTATTAAAATTGTTTCTATATAGAACATCCCATACCAAAGAACCTTATCTCTACTAATAATTAGGAACCGACCGAATATTCGTTTCGGCAAAAAATCCTGGTTTCGGTTTCAGCCAAAAAGTAGCCGAAACCTGAGTCTGAAAAGATGGGATGAAACTCGCATGAAAAAAAAAGGTGATTTGCAAAAGCGGAAAAGGTGCAGAAAAAATTTAGTCTCCCTAAAAAAAAAGGTAAAATCTGATAAATGTTATTTAATAAAATAGATGTGAATAAGCAGAAAGATTCTTGAAAAATACATACAAAACGATAAAGGAGATTCCTTTGAGAAAATTTTACAAAAAGAGAATTTTTTTTTTATTTGTTTAATGTCTTTTTTGGCATCGGAGGCCATTTAGACCTCAGATGCCGAAAAAGACCTTAAACGAATAAAAAGAAAAATTCAATTGAAATACATTTTTCGCCTGAGACGGGATCGGAACCCCCAACCTTTGGCACCGAGATTAAAAATGTAATTTTAATAAATATTCAAATTGATAAAATAATTTTATATTCGATTTAGCTGTCGTTTATTTGTAAAAATCACAACATTTCGGGCACTCGTTCAAGCAACTCATTATTAGCCCTCGGGCTTGGCGTAGTTGGTAGCGCTCCTGCCTTGTATACCAAGGGTCGAGGGTTCGGATCCCAGGCAGTCCGATGATTTTATTTAAGCTATTTGGATACCAAATCGGCTTAAATAAGAATGCCTGGACCCCCAATTGATATATTTTACAAATAACGGGTATCGTTTAAAGTCTTAAATGGCCTAAGTTGCCAAAGACTGTGTGTATGTGTGTGTGAATGGGAAAAAAGAGTGAGTTTTTTCTTATAAAAAAATAAATAAATATTATCTATATGTCCAGGGTTCATATTATTTTGTCCACCCCTGTACGAATTAAACAAAAGCAAACTTTAAAAGCCAAAAATGGAAATTTAAGTGTTATTCGGTGTCTAGAATCAGAATTGCAGCATTAGAAAAGAAACACAAAAAAAAACTTTTTTGTTGACTTGTGTTATTGTTAAATTTTAATGTCGATTTTAAAGTTAGATTTGATCTTAACATTATAAAGTGAACGAAAAGGAAATAATAACCCTTTGTTGCATATAATAAGAAATTAAAAAATAAATCTTTAATTCAGAAGATAAGCGGTAGTTGGATGCTCATTAGGCTGATATTTCCTGTCGAGGAAACCCGCTTCTCCTTTTTCATGCTTATTACTTGAACGAATCCCGACTAACGCTCCGTTGCCTGAAATTCACCTTCGCTATGAATATTTAAAATAAAGGTCCTAAGATAAAAAAATATCTATACAATGGGATGAATAGAAACAAAACTTTAAAAATAGTTTGAAGTGTAAAATAAAAGAAAGCTACAAAGCGAACATATTGGAAAGTTCTTGAACAAATGCATCTTTTTTTTAAGTTGCCTATTATTATTTATTATTTTAAAGGTGTCTATTAATTCTACCGTTTCTATTTACGCCATCATTTTAAGGTACTTAACCGAATTATACCCCTTTTAAAAAAAGAAAAAAAAAATTACAATAATTTCCAACAGCAAATGTTTTAATTATGTTATTTCGAAAAATGATGGTTGGACAAAATATACAAAAAAAACCCCAAAAATATACAAAAAATATCCGGAGAATAAAGGCTACACCAGCCTGTGTCACTCACATCTTTTTTTGTCCAGATATTTCGACAGGCTCATCTTTAGTACAAAAATGTGATTTTAATGAAGGGCCCGTGCAAAAATTGTGTAAATATTTTTAGAGAAGCGGGCACCATTCATTCGACCAAGTGTTTTGAATGACACGGGTCTTCAATTAAATCATATTTTTGTACTGAAGCCGGTCAAAATATCTTGAGAAGTAAAATGATCTGAGAGTGGTGACAAACTATTTATATTTTGTTACCATGGCAACCATTTTTCCTATATTTCCTATGAAGTACAAGAGTAAAGTGATCTTCAGAAGATTTCAAGGGCAAAATGAGAATACATTTTAAAGAACATCTAAAAAATAATTGATTTTTGAATTTTACAGTAATCAAAAGGAATTGTGAATTTTGATAAAATCGAAAAAAAAAACTGAAAAAGTACATCAGTAAAGTATAGTATTTTTGGCCGATTTTGTTCAAAAGCTTCGTGTCACGTCACAGGGGAGTAGCTAACTTAAATATAAAATTTCAACCTCCTCCATACACACAGTTTTTCAGGGGACCCATCGAATCGATAGGAAATATCGACATCGAATTTTTGACAGGAATCGAATACTTTCTCTATATATATATATATATATATATTACATATATACATAGGTAAGAGAAAGTAAAAATCAGCACAAAACTTAAATTAAAATAATAAATAAGAAATTTTATCAGGTTGGCCTGTGAATAAAATTCATATAGGGCCTAATTAATATTTACTAAATCAAACAGCCGAAAAAGATAGGTAGGAAATGCTGAGTACAAATCGGCAGATCGTTCGACTCCCGGCGGCACCCTTATCTCATTCGGCTGTTTGATTTAGTAAATATTTTAATTTAAAAATGTTAATTAAAATATGAATAATTATTTGGAATTTTAAGCGACAGAATAATCTAAAGCTATACAAAAAATTGTTTTCGCTTCCTCCAAAATCCTAGTTATACTACTGAACAGTTAGAAGGTTTGTATATAGAAGGGTGTTTGGGGGGGAATCCTTTTATAAATTTTTTTTTTGAATTTTTTTTTTTTAGAATATATCATGTTTTTTTAACTGCGCCGAACCATTACCATATCGTTTCTTTCTCTTTTTGAAACTTGGGATTTGGGGGGGGGGGGGGGCACAGCCCGGGGGGGGGGGGGGCGACCCCTTTTTTCTTTTTCACTCTCCTAAGAGATTAAATTTATTAAAGTAAGGGGGGGGGGGGGCCCCCCCCCCCCCCCCCCCTATATACACGCCTTTGCTACTGAATAAGGTTCGCTTTATGAAAAAGAAAATTAAAAAAAATTCTTCATGATTCTATTTGAGTTAATTTTATTAATCAACAAATACTGAAAAACAAGCTCGTTTTGAATTGAGTAGTATTAACTTGTTTGAGAGAATTACGCTAGAACGCGCTGATCTGCAGAGGACGAATGCGTGCGCAAGTGTGCGTGTCTATAAGACGGGTTGCCTGGCGCCAGGGGCTGCCAGACTGGCTCAGTGGGTTGCCTGTGCTAGGCGTTAAGTGCGATCGGAGGACATAAACGACAAGCCAGCCAGCCACAACCGCCGTTGCTCCTGTTCTCTTCTCTCTCTCCCCTCTCTCTCTTCCTTCCTCTCTTTCTCTTCTATCTCTCTTATTCTTCCTTACTTCTCATTCTATCTCTTCCGCTACGACATCGATGCGAACAGCTCCTGGCGCAGGTGAGAGAGCCCTCGCCCTCATAAACCCCCGGAACAACCGCTCTACTAATCGATCCCAAACTATTTCGGCACATTTATCATATTATTTAATAATAAAATAAATAAATAATATTAAAAACCAAAAATAATTTTTAGATTATCAAATGATTAAGTATGAAAATTTCCGTATTTTATTAAATTATTTTTTTCTTTTTTATCATATTAGAAAATGTATCTATTGTAAAAATCTTGGATTATATTTATATTAGGGTCCGACCGAAACAAGATTTTCAGTCGAAACGGAAACCGAATTTCGGCTTCAATTTTAGTTTCGGCCGAAACCGAAACTTGTTTTAAATTTTTTCTTAAAATTTTCTAAAAAAAAATTCATATGCGAATTTCATTCGAAGTTTTTAGTATATTAGTCTCATCCCGGCTTTTGAAACTAAGGTTTCGGCCAGGCCGAAGTTTCGACTGGTTTTTGGCCGAAACCAAAACTTCGGTCGTTTCCTAATTTATATACATTAAATTTATTAATTAAAATTCAAAAGTTTAATATTTTTTCATTTGAATATTTGCTCCATATACAACAAAAATGTTTTGTTAATATAAAATTTTATTGTATACCAAGATAATAAAAATTGTATATAAATATTACAAAACTAATAAAGGGTTACTACAACAAAGATACACAAATCAGAGTAGTAGTAAACCAGCTAATTTCTAAAAGGTAAAGGGTGATATTTTAAATTTTCTTTACAAATATTTATATTCTATTGTTGGGAATTAGGCCTATATCAAAATAATTAATATTTGAAAGTAAATTTTAGTAGCCCTCGGGGCTTGGCGTAGAGGTTAGCGTGCTAACCTCGTATACCAAACGTCGCGGGTTCGGACCCCAGGCAGTCCGATGATTTTATTTAAGCCAATTAGATACCAAATGGCTTAAATAAGAATGCCTGGACCCCCAATAAATATAATTATTTGAACAACGGTTATCGTAAAAGTCTTAAAGGGCCTAAGTTGCCGAAAAGACTGTGTGAATGTGTGTGTGAGTGTGAGTGTGAATGAGAAAAAAGTGTGAATGTCTTGTAAAAGGACAGTGGTATATTTATTTTCAAATCTAATAAAAAAATATCAATCACTTATAATAAATTTAAATAATGCGAATTTTTTTTTAGTCTTCGGAATCTTTGGCCATATAGGCTTTAAAGATACTTGTAAAGGTCCCGGCATGTTTATTTATACCATTTAGTATCCAAATGATTTAAATAATGTGAATTTTGACGTGACAATGTCTTACAATGCATGTTTAGTGGCGGGGTAGGGAGGCATGCACGAAAAAAAGCTTGAATAACTCCTCTATCTTATTTTATATTTAAAATAAATATATTCGCACGAATCTAATTTCATAATTTTCTAAATTCATAAATTCCTATCATATGAATACTTGTGAACATAACTCAGAGAACTTTGTATTTCATTTGGGAGAGTTAGTGGCTGTAGATTTGATAATGTTGAAGTTGCGAGGATGCAGTCTTTATTTTGATAGATTTAAAAATTTTGTAAAAGCATTACATTTTTTTAAATAATATAATTTTATTCGTGACACTTTTTTAGAAATGTTGGAGTTGCGAGGATGCAGCCACAGAAGGTTTAAACCAATGAAACGCCAATTCTGAGTTGTGACGTTTCGTTGAAATTTTATTTTGCCATTTTCAGTCGTTTAAGGAATTTTTATGTTTATATGAAATATAAACAAAATGTGTCATATGGCCAAGTCGGTTTTATAAAATTACAGCTTCGAGGTTCTTAGAGAGTTTCGAAGTAAATGACCGTTTACTTCGAAATCCATTTACCATTTACTTCGAAACTAT